>JANRGW010006994.1:0-13487 GCA_024733675.1 Psilopsiagon aymara | reverse complement strand
TTCTTTCGATTCTCCTTCCCATCCCTCCAGGAGCAGAGGGAAGAAAAAGGGGGAAGTGAGTGAACAAACTGCGTGGCCGATTTACGGCTTAAACCACGACATTTCCCTACACAGGGCTTTTTATTATTCTTTTATACACTTGTATTAAGGAAGTCACTGTCCTGGAACTCAGTGAGATTTCAATTGAATTCTTGACTTAGCTACAGATTTCTTATTAACTAGTGTGAAGTTGCTAAATTTATATGCCTGAGATAAGTAAGCCCTTTTTTTGAAGACTAGACTTCTGTTTTCCACTCAGCCTTTTCTCCCTAGTCTAGACTGCAAACTGCAAGCCATGGGGATTGTCTCATTTGCAGTATGATAAACTTCTTGTTTCTGAACCACAAAGGTTATGTTTATTATTGTAGAGCTTTTTCTATCAGAACAGTCAAAACCCTGAACAAGACATTTTATGTTTAATCTGCCAGGAGTCTTCTGACTGAGCATTTATGTCCTGTTGACTGCAAAGATCCCAGTAGTTAGGCATATGCTCTTTAAAGATGGTTGTGTATTCTTCATGGTAGGTTCACCAGTGAGAACCAACCACTACATAGACAGACTAGGAAAAGATGGAATTCAGTGATTGACCAAAGCATTGGGGGAAAAGGATGAACTAAAAGAATTCTTGTGGTCCTTTCCTGTCTTATGCCTATTTATGTCTAAAATAACTATCATAGTCTTTTGTAGTGTTCTTCATAAAAGGAGGAAGAGGTAGCATCTAAAATCTTCTAATTTATTTTCTAATGTTCTCCACACTGAGACTGTTGATTGGAAAACAAATAGGTATAATCTGATGTTTTGCCTAAGATGTGATGTCTGCTTCACAGATTATTGAAATGTCAGTCAAATATTTTCCAATCTATTTTTTCTTTCTTATCAAGTTCCTTATCTCCCTGCTGCCCTGCTACCCTCCACTACCTTTTTTGTTCAGCTTCTTCACAAAAGTACAAAAGGAATTGAACAGCTTTCTTCCTGCTGTGAAGGACAAAAACTCAAGATAGTGTTCAACTGACATGGTCTGTGCTGCTTTGCCAGTCTCTGAAATGTCATTGCCTGGGCAGCCTGCTGGGTTCAGGTCACAGTCATGGTGCCAAGACTACTAATAAAAAAAGAATAAAGGTTAATGAAGGAATGAGGAGTTTTTATTATCCAAAATAAAGTTGTGTGCTTTATATCTGATTTTTAATTCTATATTTTTTCCCTTTGCAGTATGTTTTATTTAGTTTAAGAGCTAGATCACAGTGGATGCACAGGACCCACTCTAGTATCTTGCTTTCAACCTGCTCTACTTGTTTTCTCTAGCAGTCCTTGAAGTAGGGGAGTGATAATGGATGTGAGTGAGACTCTCATCTGGCCCTGCATGACTGCAAGGCAGAAGTGATCTCTTTTATGTCTACAAAGGTCCCTGTTTCAAAACGCTAAGCATGCCCAGAGCCCCACTCTGTTAGTGGAGCTCCTTCTTGCCCCTCCCAGTGTAACCTGTTGTGAAAGACAAAGATGTTCCTGTGCAATGGCTCTGTGTTGCCATGTGCATTTTGATGGCATGGGGGTCTAGTCAGAGCAGGGTTACTTCTCTATTGATTAGTTTATGTAGGGATTTTTAGGGTTTTTTTAAACCTGTTGAGCTACAGAAGGAGGACATGCTGCTGTGAATAGTATGTGTGAAATACAGGGAGTTGAATGGAAGAAGAAGATAGGGCAAAGACCATTAGACACACTTTAATTTTTCTTTTTGTTATCTGCACACAGTAGGTATATTTTAGGTCTAACTAACACACCTTGATACTGCTCCCACCAGTAGAGCATCAGCCCAAAGACCGTCTGTTACTGATCCTCTCCCTCCTGCCATGCCTGCCTGGTGAGTTGTCAAACACTGTTTATTTTTTCTCACACTACTCCTAGGTTATATACAATTCTACTATATAAATACAGACTCCTTGTACAATATGACATGACACTGAGGTTAGGCTCCAGCTAGTTCTTTCTTCTGTTTTTTGGATCTGATAGTGGCTTGGTCCTTCTGATGACAGGAAGCAGATCAACTCTCTCTCCACCTGCTGTATTTTCTTTTGTCATTGCAGTCACAGCTGGCACATCACCACCAGGTGCATATATCAAGATTTTGGTGAGCCTTAGTGTATCAAGTCCAAGAATCTGTTTTTCATAGTCATCTTACAGTGGCTCTCAGCTGCATAATTTTTAACTGCAGTTGAGATGGAAACAATTAAGTGTCTATCCTATGGGAAATTCTTATTTTAGAATTACGAAAAATAACTATTTTACAAAGACAGGGATGTCTTTTCTCCCATTCCACCTTCCTTTAGTAGTCCCCTGAAGAGCACACTGGGAGCTGCCAAAAGAATTCTCCACAGTAGCAAGTATCAGGTTGAAGTCTGACAGCTAGAAAATGATCTTAGTTGTAAGTAGTAGGGAAACCTGAAAAAATCTACTTTTTTAATTGTTAAAAAGGTGGTCCCAATTTAGGTGATTACTGTGGTTATTGCACCTTCTTTTATTGTAAGTTATTTTGGCAGCTTTTTTATTTAATGCTTTTTTGAACATGTGAAAAAAAATAATAGCACAGTGAAAACAGTTATAATTTGTGTGAGACAAGGATAAAGAGGTATAAATATATTTGCAAATAAATATACCAGTGCATGCACGTACCCCTCAGGGCTTGCATACAGATACACGGATTTCTCTACAGACGTGTATGAGTGATCAGAAAGATCAGGCCTTCTTTGTCACTGATTATTAAACTCGATGTCTCCAAAATTAAAAACACGAGTATCCCAACTGGAACTAAATTGTTTCCAGAATTTACTGCTCTAGGGTGTTATTCTTTGTTACTTGAAAAATCACAGAAATTTACAATTGTTGCTTGCTACCTGTTTATTAAAATGAATGGGAGGGCGGTGGAAGCAAAGTATGCTATTGGTTTTAGTCCTCCGCACCATCAGTAAATTAACAACAGAAAAAACAAATCTCTTCTACTGAAAAAGAAAAATTATCCCTTACTTGAAGAGTAGAGGGAGTGAATTTGTTTTTGTTGGTTTGGGTGTTGTTTTTTTGTTTATTAGGGTTTCATTTGTTTTAATTAAATTCCATACAGTTGGGTAAAATACCAAAATAAAGCTCATACCCAGCAGTGAAAGGCATTATCTGGCTCTCTGTTAAGTCACTGGAAATCCTCCTGTTGACAATAGCTGAGCATTGCATAGTGCTGAAGGCAGAATACAAAATGAGAGTGAAAATATAATCCAAGTATTGTATGTAGATATACTTAAGTGTTGTATAAAATTATTTTGCAGAGTGCTATATGACGTAGTAAAAATGAATGACAGTAAAATATAACTAGGGTTACTGTACAGCAACACTATAGAAATAAAATGGTTTAAAGCAGGGTAGAAGAAATAAAACCAGATACTATTAAGTGGAAAGTATAATGTGATGGTGAGGAGGAAAAGACCATGCTAAGATGGGGGTTTGGTTGAAAATATTTTAAAATAGAGCTTTGTATTTCCACTTTAAAAGGGCAATGTTTTAGAGCCTTCTTCAAAGAACTAAGCTTTTGAGACTTAATACAGAGGAACTTTGAAATGGAAGACAAAAACTCCTTTGAAGGCAGGAAATAAGAGGTCTAATTTTCCTTGGAGAAGATGAAGGAACACAGTTCCTGCAGAGGTCCCTCCCTTTCCCTTAATTTTTGTAGACATTTTTCATGGTCTCTGCAGAAGGTGACTCCCCATGGCATAATTTGCCAACCCCTATTATCACCATGACTCAGTTAAATGTTGTCACTGCTTAGTCAAAGATAGGAAGCTTGAGTGGTTGCCTTGTACTGATACCATATTCTGTGTGCCAGATGAAGTATTTAACTGCTCTCATTTTGCTTTTATAATCTCTTTATGTCCTGTGAAATAATTTTTTTAAACATTAGAAATTACTTGTGCTGGTGCTGTACACTGTGTCCTGATGCTGTATTCAACTTGTGCTGTTGCTGCTTTTCAGGCTGACAAATTAAAGAAAAGAGCAAACATTCCCTTCTCCCTCTCTGAGACATATCCATGAGGGCATCAATTTCTATAGGGGCCATTATGTTTTGTCAGACCTGAGAAAGGGACATATAACCCTGTGTCACATAAGGCAGGGTATAGGAGGATTTCTAAAATTTCTTCCTGACACCTCTTATTTTAACAAGAATTGAACACATATGAAAACCTTAGAAGGAAAAATGAAAATTATATTCCTAGAAGAGCTGGTGTATCTCTTTTTGTGAGGTTAAAGGTCAATAGTGAAATGGATTTTGTTGCATGACATGCATGTAAGGTAATTATAGATAGATCTGAACTGTCCCTGAGTGTACGGCTGGAACCAGGACAGTGGGAAAATCCTATGCACAGACACTGGAACTGACTGTATGTGGGCCAGGTTGGGTATACATACGCTAACGCTTCACCAATCATTTATCAAGTGCTTTCTGCTCTTTTGTGTATCAGTGAGCCCAAACTGCTACTCTTATGAATTTTGTTAATAGCGGGTCAGATCCTAGTACCCTGTGGTAGAGCCCTGTTTCTGAGATTGTCATCCCAAAATTGGAGCTGGGAATTGCACATTTTTAGGAAAAGTGGTAACAGTTTTGGAGAATTTAATTGGTTCTTCATGTTCTGCAGCTTGTCAGGGGCATGACTCACATGATGAGTGAATGGAGGTGTATTTAATCTAACTTCTCTAGTGTTTTATTTTCTTGAGTATAATACCAAATCTTGATGTCTGATATTTGATCTGAATTTGGTAGCCTTTTTGTGATGTGGATAGTACTGAAACCTGTATGGGTTTCAGTAAGGAAAGCATAAGAAATTTTGAAAGACTCAAAGGAAACATTCCAAATCTATTAAAAAAATTAAAATAAAATCATTATTTAAGGTAGGATGGTAGAGAAAATCTGCAATGAACTCCTGAATATTTAGGGGTTGCCTGGAATGTTTGTATGAGCTCAGAATTGTTTAACTGAATTCATATAGGAAGGCCATATTATGCACTGGATAGAAAAATAAACCAAAACTCAGTCTAGGTTAGTATATTGATGTTGAAAGATCAAACCACCAAGATGAAATTTGCAGTTGATAAAACAACTGAAAATAAAAGCTGAAAATAGAACCAGGACAGAAATCAGTGGTCTTCCTCCTGGAAAATACCTGGTACTGAACTGCAGGAGATTTATGGTGTTCATCAGATTCAAAATATAAAAATATTATTCAAATATAGGATGGGTTTTTTCAGGTACCAATCAATATCTGCAGAAAAAGGACTCTGAGATCAAGCCTGTATAATCAGCACCTTCAAAATAGGAATCATTATAGATACTTTAATAATGCTACAGAATGAACATCTATCATTTGGAATATATGCATTCTTTGGTAGGGAAGGGAACCTGCAAAGGTTGAAAGTATAAGTATAAATCCAAAGATCCTAATTTCACATTTTAAAAGTGCCAGTTGATTTTCAAGGGTTCTGTGGAATTTGACATATGGTTTTCTTAGGTTAGAGCGATTATCCTGAAATCACTTATGGACGTGGCTGACAAGCACAGCGCTCGGGAGTGTGATTGTGAGAAGGCACTTATTGTCTCTGAAGTGTCTTCTTTAGTAGTACTTGAGCAATTGACATTGTAGAGTAATAAGACATCTCCAGACTATCAAAAATTAGCCAAGTAATTATTTCTTGAGCTCTAGTTCTGTACAAATATTTAGGGGCTTTTGTAGTGTAGTCACATTTTGTTTGTAAGGAATATGACACGATTGTCTCTGCTCAGCAATGGGTGCATTTATGTGGGATTTTTTAGGCAGATGTTGGAGTACTTTGCCAGACAGATGTGATGTTTATTCAGCTGAAGTGCCAAGCTGGACAGGAGCCTTATGGCTGCAGCAATACCATTCTGAGCTCCGGAGATTATACTCTGCCTTTCTGCAGGCCTTATTAGTGTGGGCTCTCTGCCATGCTAACAGTGGCTCTGCTCTAGAGCTGACTTATGACCAGCTGGCTGGGAGTGTGATGAGAGTTCACATCAACCACTTTGTTGAATTATTCAGTAGATTTATCCTGTTATCTCTTCCTTCTTCTAACAGCCTAACCCAAATCCTTATGAAGTTTACAAGAATTAATCCCCTTTACTTCACCTTTCAGTCAGATCACGATGGAAGAAAGCATTTGCCCCAATATTAGGATATGCTGCTACAAGGCATTCAGAATATGGAGTTTAGGATAAGTTTATCCTTATGGTGTCACACTTCCCTGAAGTTTTCTTCTTTGCCACAATACTTAATCTTTTTCCTGTGATTACAGCAACTGCAATTGTCAACCCGCTTGAAGTATTTCACCAATGATTATTTTTAGTCTGGTTTAAAGTGCTTGCCTACACATGGCTAATATATTCTGAATGTGCAGCCAGTTGTTACCAAATCTAATATGGCAGAGATGATCTCAAAATTAAGTTCCTCAAAGTTCTAAGAAAATAAGCAACTAAGGTGGAGATGAGAAAAAGTGATCATCAGTTAGGCAACAGGAGCGATGTTTAAGGCCAGGTGGACATAGCCTTGGGTGATAGGGTGTAGTGGGAGGTGTCTCTGCCCATTGCAGGGGGGTTGGAACTAGATGATCTTAAGGTCCTTTCCAACCCTAACTATTCTATGATTCTATGATTCTATATTTAAAAAAGAACAATCAAAAGAAAAAAAAACCCACAAACCCAAGACCGATGAGGATTTATTCAACCTTGTGTAAGCTAAACTCAGAAATTTTTAAAAAGGCAAAATTCATAATTTTTGCTTTACCCAAGCCACTTTGTAAATTCTCAAAAGCTGAGGCTGACTTTGACAGGACATTAACATTGAACAAGGAGCAATTTGGGCTTTTTGCCCTATTTAATCAGTTTTCTGAAACATCTGTGTAAGTCATGATACAGATTCTGACAGTAACTTTTGTAACTATGGAGATCATGAAAAGCGTGTTAGGACAGAGAGCAATCAACACAATTACATCATGTTCAGACTTCCAGAAGATTCACCTAGTATTGTTCTATTCACCTTATTGTGTGGCTGAAGCTGATGATGGGTAAGAATGTGATTTTTTTTTTTTTTTGCTTTAAATGTTTGATTTTATGAATTTTATTGTTTAGTGTGTCCTACGCAGTCTTGCTACTCACACGACATAACTGATATCACAATGATATACATAATGCAGCAGATTAAGGTGCTTTGAGCCTAACATTAAGGCAAAACTAGCATTTATGAAATCCCTAGCAAGGTCTACAATGCCTCAGTGCATGCTTCCTTCAGCATCATGCAGATTCAGCAGGGCAAGGTTACAGTTCATCACAACAAACCTTTGTGATTCCTAGTTCTTTCAGTCTACTTCAAGTGTTATCTGGAAACACTGGAAAGGGGTACTGCAGAAGTAACCATATGAGTCAGCTAGAGCTCTGAATCAAGAGCTGTAGTGCAGTATGACAAATACTTGCCTGGAGTTAATGTTTATGACTAGTTTTATACTCTTCTGAAAAGCAGAACGTATTGCTACACCCTGAAATATCACGGTGTCGGTGACTGCTGCTATAATAAACTGCAGAGCCTCCTCCCAACCTTTTGGATTAAGTAATAAAAGAAAATGATTAAAAGGGCAATTTCATCATTTTTCTTTTGTTGAATAGAACACTTCTTGCCATCCTGACTTTCTAACAGAGACAGCCATGAAAATGAATGATTTGGCTTCACCCAAAATGATGGATAATCCTGCTAGAAGAGCATGACAGTGATAGACAGACATCTTCTGAAGGAAAAGGTAATAGAAAAAACTGACACTTTGATAGGCACCATGATGAACAAGCCCTCAGGGGCTGTGAGTTAATAGGTTAATAGAAGTTTTCTAGCTCCCTCAGCCCCTTCTATCTCTGCGCTACTTTTAGAGCTCCTTCAGCATCAAAAGAAATAATGTTATGAACAGAAGATAGATGCTGAACTGTGCTTTTTCGTGTATTTCTTAATGCTGTAGTGAAACAAAGAATGAAATTACTTTCTTAAGTGAGATGCAGTGAATGACCACTCTGCTCAGCTCTTATTAGAGAATTTACTTTTTTCTTTCTTTCTTTTTTTTTCTTAAACATTACTTGCAGGTAATGTAGTGTCCTAACGATATTGTACAGGTTGAGTTTAATCACCTATGAATCATGTTAAAGTCCTGCTGAAGTTGGTGGTGGGCTGAGGTTGACTAAACCAGAAGATAGCCCAAATATTCATTGACATCAAAATATTTTGCTGATTTCTTGGTCAGCTGCTAACAGAAATATTTCAATATTATGAAAAAACATGAAAAATATTAACAGAAATAGTAAAAGAATAAGGTAAAGATACAGGAGTTCAACGATGTAATTTAAACATGCTTTACAGCTAAAAGAAAGCAAGCTAATATGTTTCAGATCAAAAGAATGTGATACCACAGTTGGCAAAGTCTCTCTGAGACTATAATGAGAAGTCACAATAGTATCTCAAAGGTCTTTCCAACACAAACAATTCTATGATTCTATACTTGTTTGTGACATTAGTGCTAAGAGGCAATGTATGGTCCACTGTATAGAATAGCGAAGGATAGATCAGCTTCCTGACATGCTGCATGAACTTGGATGCACTTATCTTTTTCCATATTTATTTTTAATGCTCCCAGACACTGATTGTCAATATGTCTGCCTACACACGCCACATTCTGTAAAACCTTAAGAGGCATATAAAATATCAAGTCCACATAGAAAGGAATATACTTGAATTATATTTGTATAATTAAACTCAGTATTTGAATGGGAAAAAGTTTATCTCAACTGTTAATTTTTATGTTGGCTTTATTATTTAAGAAATTTTTTCATTAAGTGTGTCTATTGCTTTCTCGTAGTGTACAAGCATATTTCTGACCTTCAGTAGAACAAAGCACGGGTGTACACTGTGCAAATTTGTGTTATATTAGTTAATGGACTATTAAAAAGAATAGATGTTTATCTTTCTGGAGCAAGTCATTATGTTTTCCCATCTGCAAAATAAAAAGAATGATTCCAAGTTTTCTTTCTAAAATGCCTGAAAGATATAGAGCTAGAGGGAGATGCTGTCCTTTGGAGAGTTTTAGCATGGATGAACTGGTACGTGGGTCACTGCTGTGGTACAAGGGAAATGAAATAAAATTTGATTGCAGCTCATTGCCTTTTCAGCATGTGCTGCATGGCAGTGAGAGTCTTGGCAGTCTTGCCAGACCAATTGCAGCCCCTACCTCACTGCAAAGGAAAGGCAATGAAGGGGTCGAACCAGCTCTGTGATTTACTGCTGCTGGAAAGTTCGAAGCTTAGAGGCACTTTTGGCTTTACACAGATATTATGGGCTGTGATGAATTATCCACGTATGATTGGAATGAAGACTTATTTAGGGCTTATGTTTTTTGTTCAGTGTTTAGCCTAATAAGTTCATGACTGGGACTTATAGCTTTAAGACAATAACTATAAGCTATAAAGACAATTCAGGTAATAATAGTAATGAGTTGTAGATATCAGCACACTGGCATATACGCAATCCATTGATACTTGAAAACAAAAATGCTTTTTACTCACTACACCTGTAGTCCAGCACACTTCCCAGATCACAGATTGTGCATTTCTTTCACTTGTAATATGCCCTCAGTGACAATTATCTTTGTGTAGTTAACTGTTTCTTCCTACAGAAAAAGGCAATTGACATCAAGCTATGTTCTAAAAAATGGGCTGATCTGAATGTTAAATTAATACATATGCATGCATGTACATATATCTTTATTTTAACTGAGACAAATATTTCAAAGATATCAGAGGATTTTGTTATTCACGTATGAAAATTAATTCATAAATCTTCTTTGTATTTACAGCAGTCCTGACAGAGTTTATAAAAACCAGGGTTGCCTTACGGAACTATCAATGGATTAATAAAAAGAATCTGATCTAATATTCATGACATGGGAGACAAATGTAAACGGCCAGGCAACTTCATCTTTTTTATTGTTACAGAAATGGATGGGTTTTTTTCATAACTTTTCCTTGTAGATTTTGTTTTCTCAGTTCATAACTGCTTTAACAAAGGAACTGTGCCATCAATTTTGCTATATTGCATTATTCATGTAGAAGTGTACTTCAATGCACAAAGGAAATACGAAAGAACATACTATATTGCTATTCATATAAAAACCAGAAAGCTTTCAAAATCACTCTGTCCTGTTATATTTGTAACCCAATAATATTCTTCAACTATGCAGTTATTAATGTTCAAACACACCTTGGTGCCCTGTTACTTGCAGGAAATCTTAGCATTTAATTTTTTATCCTGATTACTTCTATCAGTTGATTTTGTTCTGAGACCCAATCAGCCAATAACTAATTTAGAGAAAAGGATCGTTCTTACACTTGGGTCTGTGACCTGAACTGCTAGTTGTAATGGAAGTTATTAGCTTATTATAAAGGAATAAAGGTAAAGAATTGGCTGGATTGACACACATGCAGAGAGTTGCGGTCAATGGCTCAGTGTCCAACTGGAGACCGGTAATCACAAGTCTGGTAATCAGACACACCAAGTGGTGTTCCTCATGAGGTTCAGCACTGTAAAGTGCAAGGTCCTACACCTGGGCTAGGACAATCTCAGGCACAGCTACAGGTTGGGCAGAGAAGAGATTCAGAGCAGCCCTGTGGAGAAGGACCTCAGGGTGTTGGTCAATGAAAAGCTCAACATGAGCCAGCAGTGTGCAACTGCAGCCAAGAAAGCCAACTGTATCCTTGGCCATATCAAAAGGAGCGTGACCAGCAGGTTAAGGGAAGTGATCCTGCCCCTTTACTCTGCTCTCATGAGACCCCACTTGGAGTATTGTGTACAGTTCTGGTGTTCTCAACATACGTTCTGGTGTTCTCATGTTCTTCTCAACATAAGAAAGACATGGAGTTATTGGAGCAAGTCCAGAGGAGGGCCATGAGGATGATAAGGGTGCTTAGAGCACTTCCTGTATGAAGACAGGCTGAGAAAGTTTGGGCTGTTCAGCCTGGAGAAGAGAAGGCTGTGTGGAGACCTCATAGCAGCCTTCCAGTACCTAAAGGAGGCCTACAAGAATGCCAGAGAGGGACTTTTCATTACAGACTGTAGCAATAGGACAAGGGCTAATGGGTTCAAACTTACGCAGGGAAAGTTCAGTTTAGATATAAGGAATAAGTTCTTTACTGTGGGTGTGGTGAGGCAGTGAAACAGGGTGCCCAAAGAAGGAATAAATGCTTTGTCCCTGGCGGTGTTCTAAGCCAAGTTGGACAGAGCCTTTGGTGACACGGTCTAGTGTGAGGTCACCCTGCCCACAGCAAGGGGGCTGGAACTAGGTGATCTTAAGGTCCTTTCCATCCCTAACCATTCTGTGATTCTAAGAATGTTCCGGTAAAACTTCTGTCAAGGGAGTGATTATACTCATTTTGGACTCTCAAAATTCTTTTGAAAGCCATTTATTTCTGTGCTGACAGCATTGGCTTCAGGGTGAACTTGGAATTAATCTTCCTTGGCTTAGCCTAAGAAGCAGTCCTGTATGAACCAAAGGCTCAGCTCAGCTTCCTGCCCTTATTTACCTCTCAGCCTACTCCTTTTCTACTGGTGGAGTGGCAAGCAGTAGTAGGCCCAAAATATTTCTGAAAAACCTTATACTCTCAACTAGTGGTGTGCTTGAAGTTCACTGAAGTCTGTTGCACTACTGCATAGTTTACATGGTGGTGCGTAATAATATTTCTGGGCCAGATTCTCATTTGGTGAAAAATGGTATGGCAAACATGCAGCTTCACTGTACATAGAGTTCTTGCCCCTGAGGGACTATCTGCGAGTTAGTATTGCTGTTAGGCATTAAGCAACATTAAGCTTTTCCAGTTATGACTAGCATAAAGGGGTCAGCTTTGGTAGAACTATCTTCCATTCAGAAGTAATTATTGTCCTCAATATTGCAGGCATGCCATTTACTTACTCTCTAATTTAGTACTACACTAAGGGCAAATTACTTTCCAACAGAAAATGTCAATGGTTTCATAGCAACCAGAAGTACCTGAGAGATTTGCTTTCATATTAAATCCCATCATAAAAGCATCAAGCCTGGTGCTTTATACCTCATATTGGTACTAGAAGCTGACTGCTGCATACAAGCAGCAAAGCAGGTCTCTGAAATCTAATTCTCATTGTGCATGCTAGAACCAGCATTTGAGAGGCTACCAACTTGTCCTGTCAAAAGTTGGGTGGTTTATTTTTATTCATTTCAACACTTGCTTGTATAAGACAGAAAACTGTTTTAAGTGGGTTTTATCATCAGATCTTTTCTTTTGTGTAATGGCTTGATTTCATGCTCAGAAACTGTGAAATGAGAAATAACTGAAAAGAAAAAAAAAATCAGTCAATATTATATTAACTACCTTCCACTGCTTTCCTACAGAAACAAAATGGTAACCACTATCACAGTCCAATCTAATGCATGCAATTTAAAATACAAATAAAACCAACTAATTATTATTTTTCACATTTGTTGGAGGTATTGCAACCTCTAGACATCTCTTATTGCCATAAAATGATCAAAGAGTAGCTGCATCCTTTTTAAACTAGGGGTCTTCTAGGGAAAAGGCAAGCTTCTTGCATGATCAGCCTTAACTTAGGGCTGTATAATGGTGCACAAGGGTGGGGAAAGCAGAAAGAGATGGGAACCCACTGCAATGTGAGCTATCCCTAAGTGATTTCTTTTACAGTTACAATACCTGGGAGGTACAGTGATACAAGGTTATATTTTCCTTGGCTGTTGTGTAAAGATAAACATTGATTGCTAGTCAACTGTTGAGTGTGGCATTGATAGGTCCACCATTATGTGAATGTGTACTGTTTCGCAGAAACATGAATGCATGCAGAAAAGCTCTTTCCTGAGCAAGTGTAGAAGCTTATCTCAGCCAATACTTGAATAATCTCTGCAGATGTGCAAACAAACTGCAAAACCACAGGAGCTTGTAGATGCTTTGTACTAGTGTTTTCAAGTATGTACCTTTTTCTTAGTGTTTAATACAAATTAACTGTTTAGTTCAGATTTAGGTTGATATGTTGGAGGGAAGGAATGTCATCTAGAGGGACCTTAACACACTTGTGAGGTGGGCTGATGCCAGCCTGATGAACTTTAACCGTGCCAAGTGCAAGGTCCTACACCTGGGTTGGACAGAGAAGAGATTGAGAGTAGCCCTGCGGAGAAGGACTTGGGGGTGTTGGTTGATGGAAAAAATGAACGTGAGCCTACAGTGTGCGCTCGCAGCCCAGAAAGCCAACCGCATCTTGGGCTGCATCAAAAGGAGCATGACCAGCAGGTCGAGGGAGGTGATCCTGCCCCTCTACTCTGCTCTCGTG
>JANRGW010006993.1:5762-17211 GCA_024733675.1 Psilopsiagon aymara | reverse complement strand
TGGAGCATCACATTTCCAACCAGCCCTTCCCTGTTGGTGAGCACGAGGTCAAGCACGGCACCTCTCCTTGTCGGCTCTTCTATTACTTGCAGAAGGAAGTTGTCTTCCACACAATCAAGGAACCTCCTGGATTACTTGTGCCGGGCTGTACCATCCGTCCAACAGATATCAGGGTGGTTGAAGTCCCCCATGAGAACAAGGGCCTGTGAGCATGAGTCTGTTCCTATCTGTATATAGAGCGCTTCATCCACAATAGGATAAAGCTTAAAGGTATTGCATAAGTAGATGCCACAACTCAGGGAAACTAAATTCGTATTTAGAAAGGTACTTAGGCCCTTATCACTTCAAGCTCCAAAATGCAGATCTTCACAGTCCCTGCTTTGCTGCTGCCTAATTTAGAATTTTGGACCAGGATGGTTCTCAAGGTGCACTGATTGCTGTCAGAAGGAATGTGCAGAGCCCTGTAAGTTCTCATGTTGGCCAAAATTTGAAAGCAAGGTTTCTCAAATTTGAATTTTGTCCTCCTAAAAATTTGGAAATAAGCCCTATAGATTGTACATTCTTCTTGCAGCATCCTAGCAATGCCAGAGAAAGGGTGTTACCCAAGTGAGGAGATTCCAGTATGTGAAGAACTGACAGAATTAGCAGTCTTTTACTCTTTTCCTCTTTCTGTGGAGACTTTTCCTCTGTTGACAGTGGTTATTATTCAGTGAGATGAAAAGCTTTTAGTTTGATAGTGAGAAGGGAAGGAAAATTACTCTGAAGTTGTTAATAGGGTATTTATCCATGAGACTTGTTCTCTAGCCTCGTTCTGACTAATATTTAAGTATTTTGCATTGAGAGAAACTTCCACAAAAATGACTGAGAAGAAATCCTTTCAAAATACCCAACAATAATCTAGTCACTCCTTGGCACATGAACATGTGTTTCGTGCTCCTAATTGAGAGAAGGAAGGACATGAATCCATTCTACACATGCCACCTATGGACTTAAGCTCCTAGGCACTGTATAAAAAGGGGGAAGGACGGACCTGAACTTGGAGAGGGATCCCGGATTATTGTTTTTCAAGCAGGTAGAACCTTGCAAGCTTGCTAAGCTTGCAATAGTGAGCTGTAAACCTCTCCTCAATGCTTTCTCATTTTTAGTGTTTCCATTGCTGCCTCAGCGCACTGATATCTGCACACACCTTTTTTTAAGTATCTCATTTTTTTCTATGCTTTGAGCAGTGGAGTCTTGCCATCTTATATAAGGGCACAGATGGCATTATGATTTATGACTTTCCTAACTAAAAACTTCCATGCTACTGAGTTAACACCTAAATTGTTAATGTGGATCTGGGCCTGGGAATGTAGCTGGCTCAAACACTGCTTTTTCTTTATGGAAGATCCAAGTGGGATTTTAGACAACTCAATACAAATTAATGTGCATAGCATAAGAAAACATATGTTAATTCATTTGTCTGTGTATGTATGTATGTATGTATGTTACTCTAAAATATATAAATGTGGTTTAGATTGCTCATAATAGTAAATTATCAACTTTAGAGTTGCTGTGAAAAACAGAAGCATTAAAAACCCATATTTTTAAAAATGGTTTAGTAGTTACAGTTCACTTATGCACAAATACATAACTAATACATAGAAAGCATATGTATGTATGGCAAATAATCTGGCAGAAATTAAGATATAAATAATATTTTATTTTCTTGGTAACTCAAGTAACTTGTTCTAATATATACATTGTAAGCAGTTTGAAACACACTTTTTAAAACTGTGGAGATATTTCTCTATACATGCAGGAATAGAACTATGAATAAAGTTCATAATAAAGTTAAATTCCAAGTCAGCAAAAAATTAAACTCTCTAGAGTCTATTCTCTGTGCTGCTACTGCATTAACAATGGTGTGCTCAATTAGCATTTAACAGACTATTTTACTTGACATTATGTACGAAAAACTCTAATCATGAAAGCTTGAGTAATCTAAAACCCATCCCTGACAAGATTTCACTGCTGGAAGTCTGATTTCAAAATGTTAGCCAAGGCTGAGAAGTCATATATTGCATGCTCATTAAACATAATAAATCCATCAGTAATTTTCTAAAATCTGCTATAATCCTACCCGTAACCCTGGAATGAGTGTGAGACCACACAAAAGTGAAAAAAGGTTGCCTTTCATGCTATGTGATATATGAAAATCAGGTTTAATAAGGCTAACTGCTTTCATCTGCTTAATTGTATAGTCTATAGCCAACCTTTATCTTTCTGTGATTTAAATGATACCTTTTAGCTATTTAAGTGATTGTAAATCTATAAGACCTCTGTCTCAAAATGCAACTCTGAAAGTTCACGTTTTTTATGTGTATTTCTTCACCTCACAGTATGTCATAAGTACATCACAAGGGAAAGAGTGCAATGACAAAAAACTTAGCAAGAACTTGAATGTAGACAGCTTTATCAGCATGACCTCTTCTTTTTCATTTAAATTAAACTTAACACTGTGGTTAAGAATCCAAACAAATCTGACATATATGTTAAATGTACTATTTCAGAGGTCATATTTTGATATGAAATGTTTATAGAAACCACTATCAGAGAACAGCCCTCTTAAGATAAGCCTGCAGACCAGCCAGCATGAAAAATTGGGGACCTACAGTTACTTCCTCCTCATAGCAAGAGGCAAAACTGTGATTGATCCCAAGACACCCCTGGATGCACCACTCCGTCACTGTGAGCAGTATGAGAACCATACTCCCACCATCTGTTCCACACAAGTCTTTGACCAAGGACCAGACTACCTGCTGCTGGAAGAGTGCAGCTGATGCGTATTTAGGCAGGCTTGACAGTTTTCTAAATATGATTCCACTCTACTCAATGGCACATTCCTGCTATGGAATGATAGTTAATATCAGCACTTTCATGCACAAATGCTTGGTATGTTATAATCTTTGCCTAACAAGGTGTTAATGTCAGGCAGTTTGGTTTCACAGGATCAGAAGGGAAAAACATTTTTTAAAATTTAAATTATCTCAAGCCAGCATTTGAATTCCCCAGGTGTTGCTTTGTATAAATGAGTCCTGAGTTTTGCTTTGCAAAGGGTTCAGAAAAGCAGAAGACTCTTCACCACATTTTGACTGGAAGACCTTGAGTACAAAGCTTGATGGTGGGAATTCATGGATTTACACTTTCTTCAGCCAGAGCTTGGCTCCCAGAGGGAAAAAAAGAAAAGGCAGTGTCAGGCTTTTTTGGTTTTTGTTTGTTTTTTTTTTTTTTTTTGTTAGGAAGCTGGCTGTGTCACTGCAGGTTAGATGTGCTCTCAGAACAGAAATCAGATCAAGCCCTTCAGAATTGGTACCTGGGGAAATATCTGGTTTCTGTTATCATACATGGGTTTGAATGCAGGGAACATGCTGAGCAGTTCAGCTTCACAGAGAAGGTGCTGTTTGCAGCAAGTCTTAAATTGTATTCTAGAAGTCTTGAGATTTAAAATATATCTGTATATGTATGTATATTTTTTTAACCAAGTTTATCCAGATTTAATTTCTGAACATCAGCAGCAACTTCAAGTGCTTGAATCCTACCACAAAGGGCAAACCCATGAAGCTACTAAAGCTGGCATAGAATTCTTGCTGACTTCATTAAGTCTAGACTACTGCTTATTGAACAATATTTCACACTTATCATTGGAAGGATACCCCATGGAAATTTGCTTGATGCTTAAAATAGAAAAAAAATTAAAGCAAATAGTCTGTAATATCTGTATTATATTATCTGTATCTGCATATAACACCTGTAATATCTTCAACTGCTTAAAGTTATTACGCTATGTTGTAAACAGAGTTGATGACTAGTGTGCTTGCATACTAGTATTTTTAAGAAAAGGGAAAGTTATTAGGGCGGTCTTATTAGCAAAAGTCTCTGGTTAAATGCTAAATATGCCTAACCCTCTAGTTAGTTTAGGAAATAAATCAATCCTTTCTACCCTGAAGGTAGAGAAGATATTAAGTCTTTCATTGGCATATGGACTTGTACTTATACATGGCAAATTAGAAACTGAAGAGCTGGAAAGTTAAAGTTAAATCAGTTTAATATTACACTGTAAATGTATACTAATGTTTCTGATAAATTTTTTAGTTTCCTGATGAGATGGAAGAATTTGGAGGCATAAAGAAAGTGGCACAGTCACTGATGAGAACATAACCTGTCACTTCTCTTTGTAAGATGATTGGAACACCCACTGTCCCCTGGGAGCCTGTAGGCAAATCAACCCCACTATCTGCTTAAAAGCGTTAACATGGCAGCCTTGTCAGTATTGTGATTGTTCACAGAAAATCTTAACAGAAAGAGTAATAAATTTGGCTGGATATAATGTCATGAATACTTAAGACATGACTTGATTCTCAGCTCACTAAAAAGCAACTGTATCATTGTGGAAAATAAGATCCATTTCAAGCTGCTTGCTAAGGGACCTGTAATATGCCCGCAGCTTCCGATTGCCCTAATAGCTGCTGATACTTCTAACAAAAACATCACAAATGTGAGACGACTGATACAGGAAATCACATGAACCAGATGTCAAAAATGCAGAAAAATCACCAATGTGCTTTTACAGTAAAGACATCACCTACCACTGCCAGACTTATTGAAAGGCTAAACATTATTTTGAACCCTGAAATATTTCTAAAGTAAGGAAGGATTATTATTAATTGTTCAAATTGATAAATGTTAACTTACCTCAAATGAGGTAAGCTAGTAATATTGTACTTAGTGTAATACTGTAAAAGGTAACTAGAATATTGTAATATTAAAGAAAAAAAAAAGGTTTTGGATAAAAAAAAATAATATAGCCACTTTAATATTTTTCAAACATATCTTCAAACATAGAAAATAACATATTGCTTTCAATTTGGTAGCATACACTGTGGGTTCTTCATGCCTTTTGTGTTCAGACATTTTCATTAATTTATCTATGTATTTAACGCAATCCCTTTTTTTCATTATTTGCTCATATTGGAAATGCGTCAATAAGATGTTGCATTTTGACTTCAGGATTATGAAGCCGGTAGATTTATTTGCTAATGGACTGTGTTCTACTCTCACACATACTCATAGTTTCCATTACAATCAAAGGAAGTTATGTATTTGAAAGTCAAAATTACTATAGGACTGATTCGTATTTGGAAATTCCCGCACTTATCAGCATACAAACAGAGGCACCCATGCACGCTGTCACACACACATGCACAAAGAAACATTCTTAATAGAGTTCTGTAGAATTTTTTCCAAACTGCTCTGGAACTGTGTATTTTCCAGAGATGCACTGAATATCCCCCAAAAGTCTAAAATAAAATTACTTAAAAAAAAGAAAAAGAATAATGGCAATACCATTTTGAATGAAATATACAGCACTTTTCCATAAGGGTGTTAAGTATGTGATCCACAAATTTTTGATCAGGAACAATGATTTAAACACTCAGTGATCCATAGAGCTGGGTGATAATGGCTACTTTAGCTTTTTTATAATGCCACAATCATTACAAAAAAAGGCTTTTCTTAAATGGAATTCTTGCACAGTTCCCAGAGCTTTGGTGATGCTCCAAAGAATTAATCTCAGAATCACGGTCTAATTCAGTTGCAGGCACTATCATCTATCAAATACTGTTGATTAAATGTCTTGTATACTACAGTTGTGTAACAAATTGTTAGACCTTTTCATTTCAAAACCACCATGCAATTCAGTATCTTGAAAACTTTCCCATCAGAAAAGATAGATTTAAAGTAATAATTGAAAAAAAAAAAAAAAAAACCAACCAAACCCAGTTAGCGATTGTTATATATAAGGCAAAGTGCATCCCACAGGCAAAGAGGTTAATATTCTGGCAAACAGAAATTTTGGCAGGCATTATCAGCACAAAAGGGTGTTTCTTTGATAGGTCCTATGTGAAACACCTTAGTTATGTCCCAGTGGTGTTGGGGAAACTCCTCTGGGCTTTTTTCACTCTGGTGCCAACACATACTGCTGAATAAGTATCCATCATTTCCAAAGCACCGCAGGGTTTTAAACTTAATTTCAAAGTGCTGCAGGATTTTATGCTGCACAGGCCCCATTATAATCTGTTGGCATTGTGCAGCTTAAAAAGCATTGTGGGGAAAATCTACCCCTAAATGAGAATTGGGAGGGAATGAATCTCATATTTGAAATTAAAGAAACCAAAAGAACAGCACCCATTCTATTAGTCTTTGTCTAGCAGCTGAAAGAAATGAAGAATATATTTGCTCATATTTTTGAGCTACTTTCTGCTGAGTGCTTGATAGAAAGCAATTGTAAACTAACTGCTTAGCCAGGCAACAGAGGGTTTATGGCTTGTTTGCATTTTGAAAGGAATGAAAAGGACCTGGATTATACTTCAGGCTTGATTTTCACTGTTTTTAACTTTATCTAGTGACTCATACCTATGTGTGCTGATTGTGATGGCTTTCAAGAGGTTCCGCTATTACTCTATACTTGCCATTTTGCAAGCATTACTGGCTGCCAATTGACAAACCAGCCCCATTTAATGTTTTTCACCCAGCCCATAGTTTCTCATGAATTTTTAAAGGTAGATTTGGTAGATACAACATAGATACACTGTTAGACACAGGGAAGTGACATGATGTTTTGAGCATTAATCTGATGTTCTCAGTCTGTGACAGCACAGAGACAAAAAGAGGCTGAAGATCAGCCTGGAAGGTGGATGTGTAATGAACAATCTATTTATTTACTGAGTTCGTTTTTCTCTGTTTAAAATGTTTAATTCTTTCACTTGATGGAAAAAAAAAAAAACCCAACAATTTTGTAAAGGTAGATTTTACTTTTAAAAGGAAATACTAGTTGTAAATTAATAAAAAATCACCCGGCCTACTTTAAAAGATGAGAGAGGGCTCAAGATACCAGTATAGCAGAGGAGATAGTGACATTGAGCTTACAAAAGGGAATTAAAAAAAAAAAGTCACATATTGTAATTTCCTATAACAGCATAAAGCCACTTAGGAACAGAGCAATTGCATGACAAAATGGATGGTTTTGTAAAGTGGCTTCAGAGCAAGGCTTTAGATCATCGGTCGCTCTTGCATCCATGCATAAGGCTGTTTCTCAAACCTACTCTGTGCCATGGGGTTGCTAGAGTGGCAGTGATGCATTAGATTGCTGTTTGTTTTAGGATATAATCCCCAGCTAGGGCCACTGAATTTCAACTGGAAGCCTCTTTAATAAGAATAATACTACGACAATACGTAAAAAATGCTATATACAACATCATTGCATAGTATAATTCTATAATAAATACATACTAACACAATTTCTTCTCCCCACTGTCTTTTAAACTAAAGTTCAATAACAGAAAGACAACCAAAGCATTTTTATTGAGAAGCACAGCAATGGAGAACAGCTTGCACACAATGTAAGTCCCACTGGTACATGATGAGAGTCTTAGTGAGCTATCACATCTCAAAACCACACTTTTTCCTTTATTTCTCATTTTTCTACCTACGAGGCAGAACTACTGCATTCAAGTGTTATGACTCTGCTTGAAATGTTCATCTTATCCTCCTTGAGAAAGGGAATTTGATAATTTGAAGGTAATGACAGAAGAAAGTACTCTAAAGACATTATCTCTTGAGAAGCTTGACAGCCAAGGCAGAGAACTTCAATAGGGTGAAAAAGCAGACAAGAACTATAGAGGGACAAAATCAGCAGGAATATCTTTGCCTCTCAGGAAGCAAAAGAGTGGCAGGAGAGCGGGTGGAAAAGAATGGAGAAGGAGTTTTCCTTCTAACATGTAAATCCTTGAAGAAGTTGATTCTGTTAGACTCCAGGATGAAGCATTGGGCTAGCCCTCCAACAGGTATGTAGTGGGTAGGTTCTTCTGTAAGAAATGATCTGGAAATAAAACCTCCCTGGCTGGCTAGAACCACTGAAGATTTGAATACTGTAGTTGGATGCTTCTTCTCTTTCTCATGAGTTTCAGTGCCTTGCCATCACCAGAAAATTGTTCTCCAGTGAAATTCAAATGCTGAAGAAAACCTATGTGATCGAAAAGTAATGTCTGCATCCTATAAGCTGCCTTTTCTATTTGCAAATGTGTAGAAGTCCCTGAATTCCCAAATGTTGGCTTTGACCGGAATGTTGGATGGCAACAAAGAAACAGCATGAGGAAGGCCAGAACAAAAGTAGATCATAAATACTAAAAGCAAGGCAAAACAATGAATGAAGAAAAGAAATGAATGAAGAAAGAAGATAAATGAAGAAGATGAATGAAGGGAAGTAAAGATAGAGAACTGAAGAAAGAAGAAATGATGCAATGACCATTTTATTTTATTAATCTCTAATTTCAAAGCAGCATATTTTTTTTTTTTTTCTCCACATCAAGGCCTGAAGGGAAAATCGCCATTCACTATGAACACTCCTTGCAAGAACGCAACAGGAAAAAAGAATGCAGTCTTCAAAACTAGGACTTTCCCAAGCCACACAACAGCGGCTGTCTAAAGTGGTTCTTCACTCTTAACTAAAGACAGCCTGCCTGGAAGAGTTTACTCCTCTCCTTTCTGACAGTCAGCAACAGACATAACGCCTATAGAGTTCAAGAAGCACCCTACTCCTGCCTAAGAAGTGACCTGCATTTTTCACAGCAATTAGGAAATAATTTTACTGTGACCACCTTCTCCACAAAGCTAGCAGTACCACAGCTATGTTTTCACAAGGAAGATTTTCCCTTGGAATTGATGTTCAAGAGCAGAAGAATGGGTAGCTGTACTGTCTACAGAACATGTTGATCTGCTGTTCTCCCCTCAGACTCTTTGTGGCGTGGAATTGCATACAATTAAAGACAGCATAATTGTATTGCTAGTAACATGTTATCTTAGTTTTTAGCAATTTTTTCTTCCTAATTGGAAATTATTAACATATCCTTTGCCAAAGTGCTTTGAGCTCTGTTCCAATTTAGATTTGGTTATTTTGAAAGGTAAATAACCATAAAAATATCAAGCAAAATGCAGGCACATAAAGCTCAAAGAAACATAGATGTTTATCATAAAGCTTCAGATTAAAAGCAAATACTACTATATTGTTTTCAATGTGAGTGACTTCAAATTGTTCCTAAGTAACATAATTATCATTGACTGAGCCTAGGCATTTTATTATATACAAATT
This sequence comes from Psilopsiagon aymara, assembly GCA_024733675.1. Classification (NCBI taxonomy): domain Eukaryota; kingdom Metazoa; phylum Chordata; class Aves; order Psittaciformes; family Psittacidae; genus Psilopsiagon; species Psilopsiagon aymara. The sequence continues at coordinate 8,027 of JANRGW010006993.1, read as the reverse complement.
ATGACTTAATAAATAATGCATTAGTAACATTTTAAAGGAAACAAAATCTCTTCAGTTATTTTAAACCATTAACCGCATGGCTAACCATGATTAACCCCTGGCTCTATGTCTCACTGAGCCTCATATTAAAAAATTAATGTATAAGGGATGCAAACAGTTCCCATGTAAAACAACATGTACTAAGTGAATATCTGCAGAAAAAAAAAATAGTATCTCAGTGGGAGGAGATGGATTTTTATCTGGCACAGAGCTATCTCTCTGGAATGCACTAAAATTAGCGAACATCTAATGCAAAGCAGGGGGTATCTTAAGGAAAGTAAAAGATGTCTTTCACTCATTGTGGCCACATGCCTGGGCACATCTGTGGCCTTTTAACGTATAACTCCTAACTTGCAAATCCTTGAGGAAGTTGTTTTGGTCAGACTCCAGCTTGAAGCACTGGCCAAACCCCACAGTGGTCTAGGAACATGGTAGGCTCCTGTGTCAGAAACAACCATGAAACAAACCTGCCCAGCTGGCGAAAGCCACTGAAGATTTGGATACTGTAGTTGGATGCCACCTCTATTTCTTAAGAGATCCAGTGCCCTGCCATCACCAGAAAATCACACCAGCGACATTCAAGTACTGAGGAAAACCTACATGATTCAAAGGTAAAGCTTGCATCCTGTAGGCCTCCTTCTCTATTTGAAAATGGAGAAGTCCTTTGTAGAAGTCTCTAAATGCCTAAATGTCAGGAATGTAGCTGTGTCCTGTCTTTTCTAGTCTGTTTCACTGGCATACCAGCTTGTGAGACCTACATATTTAACTGCTCTAATCAAATCAGCAGGTGGAGTGCATGGTGAGTGACACTTCCAGACCAGTTGAGAGGTTCTGCTACTGCAAAAAATAAATTAGTTCTTTGTTTTGACTTGTCATCAGTAAAAGTTTGCCCCCTTCACAGCACTACTGTTTCTAGCATAACTTCTCCCTGTCGTCTATAATACCCTCACTCGTGCTGCTGGATAGAAACATAGCATTGTTTTTTTCTCCATTTTACCTGACAAAGTTTCACATCCGGCCTTCTTCATAACACCCACTGTTTCTGTGTACCAGTTAATATTTCTAAGGTTAAAATGCTCAGAAACGGAGGCTGAAAAATCTTACTGCAGCTGAAGGTGTCCTCACCTCTTTCCCTCACTCCTTGCCTCTATAGGCAAGCTGACAGGTCTGGATGTGCTGACACTGAGAACAGAGTGAAAGGCTGATATATTTACTCCAGCTTTTCTCTATCTCAGGGGCAAGCATGAAATAAGCTGGGGTTCTGACTGGAGAGAGAAATATAAAATGGTTATATCTGCTAATAAATCAATTTGAAAATTTGTTGATGTTGGAAATAGTCCCAGAACCTCAATGACAGGTTTATTTTTATCAAAAACAACAATAATTAATAATTAATGCTAAATGTCTCTCTTGGCAACTAAAATTAGCAAGTATATAATGTTACAATATGAATTATATAGTTAACATGGATGTCTCCTCCTACGAAATCTCCCAGACTATACCCATCTCCGTTATGCCCTGGATGAAGTGACATAGACAAATTACCTTTGAAAAGTTATCTGTATTCTCTCTGCTCCTGCATTGGGAATTCCCTTAGTGGACGCTCTGTGACCTGCACAGATCAGATAACTTTGCCTGCAGAGGCAACCACTAAAATCAGAGACATCCTCTGTACACACAGCAGCATCTCTAAAACAATTGTACTGACAGGTTTAGATCTTTGTAGAAAAGCAGTCTCCCCTTTCAGATGCCAAAAGGCACAAGATTTTTAATTTTTTTTTTTTTTTTTTTTTTTTTTTTTTTTTTTTTTTTTTTTTTTTTTTTTTTTTTTGTTACTCTATTTAGAAACTGGGTAATGTTTTATGAAGATCTATGCCTCGAGAGGGGACGTCTGCAGCGTCTAGTCGGGGGAAGCTCAGCATCCCAGAGCTTCAACTCGGAGCAGCAACAGGCACCGAGGGAGGCTCAAGTCCTCGACAGGGCCCGCCCAGGAGCCGGCAGCTCAGCGGACGCGAGGAGCGACTCACAGGGGGAGGTGACAGGAGAGGCACCAGACCTGACTGTGTAAAACCTGCCCCAGGGAGCGCGAAGAACAGCGGGGGCTCGAGGCAGTTCGCGCGGGCAGGTGAGCGGGATGGTACGCACGCGCCGCATGACCCGGGCTCGGTCTGTGAGCTCTGCTCTGTCTGCCCCGGCGGTGGTCAGTGCAGGCACCGAGACAGAGCC
>JANRGW010006992.1:0-45153 GCA_024733675.1 Psilopsiagon aymara | reverse complement strand
TCTGGGCACCCTGTGCCAGCGCCTCAGCACCCTCACAGGGAAGAACTTCTGCCTGAGAGCTCATCTCAATCTCTCCTCTGGCAGGTTAAAGCCATTCCCCTTGTCCTGTCCCTACAAGCCGCTCTCCAGCTCTTTTGTAGTGCTCTTAGGCGCTGGAGCTGCTCTGAGTTCTCCCTGGAGCCTTCACTTCTTCAGGCCGCACAAGTGCAGCTCTCTCAGCCTTTCTCCATACACGTGATGTAATTCAGCATCATTCTTGGAGGTGAAGATGGGCTCCTTGGTCTTGGCAATGGGTGGCTTGTTTAACTCTAGAGGCACTTGTACTGTTTCTTCTGTAAATCTCTTCCTAAGCAGGACATAGCACACCATGAGAGGGGAAGGGAGCAAAAAGAAGCAGTTGTAAAAATACCGCAAGTTTCTGTTTCCTGCATCGCGGCAGTGTGATGATTTGCTGGAGTTAATGGAAGCACCAGAGCTGTTTGTGTCTGCTCAGTACATCCACCTGGCCTCCTTTGTTAAAAAAATCCAAAATGGGATCATTATCTTTAGTGGATGCACTTCACATCACTGAAAACAATTTCAGCTCAGTTAAATAACACACAGCCTCAAGATGAAAGCTGTCTCCTTTTCAGCTGGATAGACAAACATAGCCGTTGGTACCGAGATCATTTAGAGCTCAATATTCCTTTCAGGAGGAACTGGGTGTATCAGATTTTTTTCCCCTGCCTGTTATTATGTTCTGGTAGGTTTTATTTATTTAAATCTCAGCCTCCTTTTGCTGACATAGCCAGGCATCGCCAGGGATGTTTAGTAAAACTTAGATGAGCCCCCTAAGTGGGCCACTTGTTCTATAAATCTTTAAATATTTCATGTTGCTCCTTTAGAGATTGCTTTTGCCAGACTAACCCAATCTGCTTTGAAATGACTGGGGCATAAAATAACAGCTCCTTTAAAATCCTCCAGTGAGGCAGTTATTTGGTATATTTTTAGGCAAGGCCAGACCTTGTGGCCTCTAATGAAAGATCAGCTTTAAACTTGGGGAGGTTTTGCTACGAAATGAGCCGTTCTTCCCAGCCCCCTGGACACCGCTAAGCTCATGTTGCTCTCCCAGGACACGGCCGGGGGTAGCCTCCTGGCCCTTTGAAGTCAGTGGCAAAGCTCCCATTGAATTATAATGGGACTGGGATTTAACCTGAAGAAACAGAGTCTTTGTTGTCTTTTATCGCCAAATACAGATATTCTCCCTGAGCTGTAGCCTAGATTGGCGAGTCCTGGAAGAGATTGATGACTGTGCCAAGCAGCATGATCCCTGCAAGTACAAAAAGGGGGTTATGTCTTGCGAGAGACTAGAATTTTTAGGAAGACAAATTGTATTAGACTATTGCCACAGCAATTCCAGTGAGCATCATGTGTGGCCTGTTAATGGAAACTGCCTGCACACATCTTCTGATAATGATGAATGGGCTTGCAAATGTAAGTGTTATCACATTAACAAGAGCTGTTCTACCACAATTAAAGCCATGTTCATTAAGAACACCAAGGAAGAATGGTGCTGGCCAAGCACAGAGTTACTGGGAAGGTGGAGGATGCTTAACCCTCTTGCCTTCACTTGTTAGCCAGTGTGATACAGAGTCATGCATCCACAGGGAGAGGTTGTGGCTATGGAGCTCCTCATCCCCCTCATTTTCAGATGTAATCACAAGTGAGATGAGACTAAATATGAAGGATTAAGGAAAGGAGATGATGCTTGGTAATTCTATGGAAGCAAAGCCAAAACAGTTATGCTCTGCTGTGTTCTGGTTTCTTCAGTGGCTTCAAAGCGTAGTGGCATTTTTGAGCCAAATTTGATGGAAAATAAGGTCCCATTGAATATTGCAACTATTGTGAAAACAAGGCTCTATATGTAAAGGATCTTAATGGTGGCATAACTTAGAGGAAAACTGAACATATAGTGGCATCATTTTAGACATGGCAGACTCTTCAAGGGCCGTAGTGGAGAGATGGCTGCATCCTGGTAACTTTGAGCTTCTTTAGATCGCACAACTCCATGACTTTCTCCATAATACCAAGTTTAAACTAATGCCAATACTCAGAGAAGGAGCTTTGAAAAATGCCTCTGAGCTGGACTAAACCTAAGCCAGCTGTGCCATTTCCACAAGGAGAATGAGCAGAGCTGGATGAAAGAAACCATGGATTAAGCTGTCTTTTGACATTGCAAGGTGTTTGGCACCAGTTGTATTCCTATTGCTGCCCTTCTAACTCAGTCATGCGTCCTGTGACCCTCTTGATCACAGTATAGAGACATGAGCTGCAGTAAAAGCCAGTTCATAGGTTGTTTGTTTTTCAGTCCTTTTTATCAGCTTTTCTTCTTGTGGTTTGTGGTGTTTTGTAAGCTGGTTCGCGGTGCCAGCAGTTTTGGTGGTGTAGGGGACTGAGTGGCACCCTTGTGCCATGGAGATGGGTTTGACCTCATGCCACAGGAAGGCAGCAATTTAATAAGCTTATGGCCAAAACCATCATGTCAAGCCCCAACCCTGTGGAGGTTGGAAGTGCCAGACAGGCCAAGCAAGGGCACTAAAGCAGTTTTCATCCATTTCCTGCAGTTGTGTTTATGTTGATTTTGACAGGTGAGTGTGAGAGAATACAAGGAGCCCAAACCTGCGGTAATAGATGGACTCAGCAGCAATGAGCTGTCAGCACTGTATGACCACACATTAAGTCCTCTCCATTATGCCCCAGAAAAGCTGTATAATCTTTTAATCTTTTTTTCCCCCCTACTCCGAAAGCCGAAACAACTCTGATTCATCTCCTGCTCTCTGTTACTCACAAATCTTGTTTTCTGTCTAGAAAATACTTAAAATACTTGTGCCACATGTAATTCTACTAGCTATTACATCAGGAAGCTGTGGTTACTGCTCGGGTAGAGCAGTAATGCCCTCAGAAGAAAAATAGTTCCTTTGTGTAATCGAACATGTCCTGTTTACAGAGGTGCAGCAGTACATTTCTGTTATTAGATCTGGGTGATCTGATAAATTACATTTTGTTATGCTGGTACCAACGACAAGCTTAAAAGGGGGTGTTGATGACTGGTTTTAAATGTTTGCTCTTCTGTGGAGGCTTGGTGAGCTTGAGCACTGGAACTCGTTCTTTCTCCTTGACTGTATTCACCTGCTCCCCAGGACAGAGGTGTGAGCTTGGGCAGCGGGTGGTATCGTGTAGGTATAACCAGGGGACATAGAGACAACACAAAATGGCAAGGACAGACCAATAAATCTAGTTTCAGTGTCAGTAAAAAAGTACTGAAGGACAACTGTGTCTGCTCCTGAGTATTTATTAGGCCTTTACCTCCCAAATGGCCCTGAAAACAGAAAGAAATGTCTCAGTAAAGGTGTGTATGTGCACAGTGAAACTGGAAAGCAACTCGGCTTACAGAGACATCTGAATACTTTACTGAGCAGAGGTAATACACAGGAGGAGAGATACTGTTAGAGAAGTTGCAGACTGCGTTGGGGTACTTCTGTGGTGTGGACTCCCACATGCTGGTTTGAACTGCAAGAGTAAGATCAACACCACCTGTCTACAGACCAGCAAAGAAGTCCTCATACCTCTGCCCTTGCTCATCACCACCGGAGCTGCATCTTCTCTCATGCACTCCAATCCCTTTTAGTGCTCCCTTGGTGTCCGTTTATTTTGTATGAGTGGTGCGGTGTGATCCATTCTGGAAGCACTTCTTGCAAACAGTAAAATACATTTTCCTTGAAGCCAACATCTTGCTTCGCATTTGCACTATAAAACACCAAGCAAAGAAAAGGAAAATTCCACACAAACCAATTGGCAAGAGCCACTCTTTGCTTCACCCTTTGTTTTTGTGCTGAAAACTTAGTGTTACACGAGAGTCCAAAGCTGAAATGGCTGTTGGCTTTGTTTGATCATATATCTAATTTACTTTAACATGGGATCCTGGCATGTGTTTCTTTAAGAGTCTGAATCAATTTTATGCTAAGTGATTTCTTGGAGGAGATTTTTTCTTATATTGTCCCTTTTGCCTAAAGTAAATTAGTGTGATAGCTGGAGCAACCCGGGAATGAAAAGGAATCAAGTCCTCAAGTCACATTAGCAGGCTTGTTGAGGCCTTTAAACAATCATCGCCATCAAAGTAGACCATAATAACTGTAAAAAAGCTAATCACAGGTGGCAGTGGGCGTGAAATGTGTGGCTCTGTGCTCAGTCCTCAGGATAATGGGGGTATTCATGGGATTTCCAGAAGGACTCCTTTGTGTGGCGAGTCATGTGCCTGCTGAGCTGAAAGGACTATTTTGCTCAATTTGTCTAAAAGCCTGGCTTATGAGAGAGCTGCAGGGGTTTAGCTGCTCAGGTTGGTTTAACCCTTCCCACGCACACAGCTTTTGGTACACTTCCAGGGCCTTGTCACGCTGGGAAATGTCTCTGGGTTAAGGAAGTAGAGCGTTACCAGTCATGGATCAAGAGTGTGCAACAACCACCAGCCTTGTTGAAGAGGAACAGTGACTTCAGCTATGCCTCTTTATGGATGCTCAGCTCAAGATACCTGGTTTTCCCTACTTGACAGCAATGGGAAATCTGAACTCTGTGAAGCACCTTGGGCTCTGGAGCTGAGGATCTCAGTGAGACACAGTTCTGAGGCTAGAAATAAAGCCTAGGTAAGGTTTTCAGTTTGGGGGCAGAGTCCCAAGGTATACCAAGCTTAGGGATTCCAAAAGAACCATCCCTAAACTTGGAAATGTTATTTATTACATGAAACCTCTACAGTTTAGGATTATTTTTCTTCCTCACTGGAAATAGTTAAATTATGGCCTGAAAAAATACTAAATATGTTAACTAAGAGACTAAAATAATAAATCTGTTAACTAAGAGACTGTGAAAAGAGGGAGATGTATTTTGACATTAGAAATCCTTTACTTTGAAATGGAAATAAATATCAATTATCTAAATGCAGAGAAGTCAAGTACCATGACACATTTATTTAGATTTCTATCAGTATCTAGAGGTGAGGCTGTGAGAGCAGATCTGTTTTCTACCAGCAAGCGTAATGCTAATGGTTGGGTATTAACTAAGATTGCTTTTAAGATAGAGTGTAGAGGTTTTAAGCTGATGGTTCATGGTGTCTTATGTAATGACTAAACCTGCTCATGTTGCTGTCATGTTCTCAGTGCTATTGTGTTGCGCTGGCAGGTGAAGAAGCTGCTATTGCAAGTGGGAGTGATGATACTGGCTGAGCCAGTGCAAGTGTGACAGGGGTCTGAAGTTCTCATACAAGAAATACTTCTTGAGATTCTCTGTCAGGACTTACATGCAGTTCTTGTTTCCTCTCCTCACTTGGCCATTGCTTTGCTACTGACAGTCTTCTATTAAAAATACTTCCTTTTTCCCTTTCCTCTTTTCCTTTCCATCCTGCGTCTGCCCTGTGCTGTAAACGGCAGGGTCAGCTCTTGCTCTGCCTTTGCACAGTGTCTATCATAGTAAGGCCTCAGTCACAGTCTGCAGAGATACATTAAAACCAAGCCATGCTAATAAATGAAACATCTGAGATTAGCGTGGAAGAGCAGTGTAATTCACAGAAAGTAGAACCTAAGTATCTCCACAACTTTCTTCATCACGATTGCCTTCTAATTCTTAAGGTAGGCGACCAGAGTTGAAGGTACTAAAGCTTGTCCCAGAGGAGATCATGATGTTGATATCAAGTTGTGCTAAAGCTGGTTGTCAGCTGCAGCTGGGGGGTTCTTTCGCTGTCATTAGTCTTCTTCTGCCTCTCTGACCATTAATGTAGCCATCATTGAAACAGAGATCCAAATCCTGTATTTCTGGTTTAGATAACAGGAGAACTTTCTGTCCACTGCACATCACCCTATCCCAAAGAACCTCAATGTCTGGAATGGAAAAATTCCAGCTGACACTTGAACCTGTCACTTGCAGAGCAGCACAGTCAGTTTGCTGTGCTTGCATTACAGGGAGCAAACTGTGGGATATTTCAGTGTGTATAACCTAAACCCTTTCACAATTGCCTGGGGAAGCGTCGTTTCTTGCTGATGTGAAATTGAGCCTTTTTGGCAGTGCTCCATTGATCCATTTTAGGATTTTTACTCCTCCCTGCACTGACTTGGTGTGAAACCAGTGGTTCAAAACACCCAGCATTGCTGCGTATGTTTGTGTGGTGTTGGAGGCAAAGCCCTCGGGTGAAATCCTCCTTTTGCTGATCAAATGTCAATGGTGTCATTGATGTCCGCAAAGCCAAGAGCTCACCACCAGTGAACTCAACTAGCTGTGAAGTGACTTTAAAGTCAGGAACATCCCAAACTAGATGCTCACCACACTTGCTTCCCTGATGGATGGCATCAGTGTCCATCTATTTTGGTCACCCATAAAGCTACTTTGTAAAATCCTTTTCCTTTCTCCTCTTACTTGTGGAATTTGATCTCACACCTTATAGACGTGACCTATTGAAGGTAGCACATGGTGCTTCTTTCACCAAGGCAGCCTTTGAAGAGTTAAGCTCTGCAGTCACTCAGAAGGTGGACTTCTGCTTTTCCTTAAGTCTTTATTCGTCTCCAGGAACTGATTTTTTCATGCAGTAATTAAAATTTGTAGGTCAGACCTCCCATGGCACCGTTTTCTGCTAATGTGGGAGAGCAATGGTTGGATTCGCTTACGTTGCTCTTCACTGCGCAGAGATTTAAAGGATGAAGGGTGACATTTTCCCCCATTTTGTAAATTAATGCCATTGATCTGCCTAACAAGAACAAAGTTAGGCTTCAAAATACCAAATGATAAAGAGATTAAGACTTTAAATGGCTTTCCAAAGGCAACCTCTATTGTAAGATTCCAAGCAGAGTATTGAACTTTCAATTAGAATTTCTAATGGGCTATTGACTTAAATGGATAAAATGTTGCAAGTGATAGCTTTCAAGATGACAAAAATTGCTTAGTACATTCTGGAATATTACTTTATGAAACAAATACTGTTCTGGAGGCTGAGTGGTAATAACCCAGGCCCCGGGCAATATTGTTCTGTGTCTCTGTGCAGCCGTTTTTCAAAATTGAACTAATGCATTTTGAAACGTTTTCTCTTTTCATGTTTTGTAAATCTTTGGGAGTGAGGTACTTTAACTTTCATGAAAGAATCCAAAATCTCTAGTGATGTAGCTATGATTGCACTCCTTATGAAATACAATCCATCCTCTCAAACGCTGTATTTTTATATGTTCTTTCATCTAGGGCACAAACAACGTGCCCACCTCGTGTGGTTTTTCCTGCCTGCACTCCAGAACGCGTCTATTCTGCAGTGCCTGCATTGCAAACAACATCTGAAACACTCCCAAATCATCCTGGTGCTTTGCAGGGAATTGCCTGGAAGTCTCGTTAGGAAGCACAGGCTCTGGTGCCTGTTTCAAAGAGTCTTTTTTCAGGGACTAGCCAGCCCTTTCCAGGATAAAGGGTTAATATTATGCTTATGTTACAGTGCATTAAAAACTCTAATTAAAACAGCATTACATTCCCATCTGCCAATCTCCAGTAATCTTCTTTAATTGCAGTAATTAAACTATATTTACATGTTCAGAATACTTGTAATTTAGCAAATTGCACTCTCTGCTCTACATTTAATCAAACAACCAGTTCCAGTATATTTAGTGTGGAAAGAAGTAATTTCAATGTTTTGATTACTATAGCAGATTTGACAGAGTAAGTGCCCCTCTAGTAGAGGCTTTGAAAGGGAAGGCAAACATGAAATATAGTCCTGTTCTGATTGTCATGTGAATGCCTAATTACATGTTAGAGGATTAACTATTAAAGGGTACACACTGTTTCACTTCAGTTTGATTTTTTTGTAGGCACAGCTGACATAACAGATAATAAAGGTTGCCTGTTTGGGGCTGGTTGGTGCAATATGTGAGCTTTTATTATTATTGTTATTAGAAGTCTTAAAACCAAGTATTAAATCCCATGTGTTAGTAAGGTCTTAATGCCCCACATCTTTGCTTTAAAGACGTAGGTAAATTAATGGGAAGATTATGTTCACAGGGTGCAGTTGACAGCTGTCCGCACAGGCTCTTCCCTTCCCCTAACCTTCATCATCTCCTTCTTTTGGGGGGAGGAGGGTTATTCTCAGAATGGCACTTTACAGGTAGATCTGTCAACTGCTTGGCTGTGTGTAAAGGGTCCTCAGCTAGCCAGCTCCGACATGGAATGTTAATGCTGTCCCTCTGCCCTGGGAATAAGTGGTGCTGAAGTGATCTCTTCTTCATACAGGTCTGTGCAGTGACACACATGGTGATGATGTGCAGTGGGTGGGTGGACTGGCAACTTCCTCACAGAAGGAAGTTTCTCTTCTACTGTACATTTCTCCCTATGATCTGTGGTCTGTAGTGAACTTTAAAAGGTGATTTCAGTACCTACCACCTCATCTTCCCCAGATAAATGGTACGAAGCTGAATAAATCCTTCTGATCTGCCAGTGCCAGACAGGATTCAGTGCTGGATTCAGGACCAGACTGTGTCCACAGAGTCCGTGTGGGCTGATACCCCTGCAGCATGCGAGCCTATCACCTCTGCGCTTTGGAAGCCCCCATCACAGTCCGATGTACTGTGTACTGAAGTACATGGGAGTTTAGTCCTCAGGTACCTTTGGGACATTGTATTGCAAGTTCTGATGAGAAGTTATGGTCAGTTATGAATGTGACATGTCATGACATTAGCATCAGTGGGGAGCAGCCTTGTTTTCCAGAAGATTTGAACATAGGTTATTAAGGACAGCAATCCTTGCAGGTTGGGCAGATGTAAGCATTTGTACCTATTTAATTCCTTGCTGATAGAGAGGAACTGTAGTGAGTATTGGCAGAGGTAACAGAAACGCTACAAGTGACTGATAGATGCTTCAAACTTGATGCTCTTGGCATATACAGCATGTGAAGTAAATCAGTCACATGTACAAAAATGTAGTCAGGTTGGTTCTTTCCAATGGTCTACCTACAAATATATGGCTTTTGTCCCAAAGACAGAAAACCCATTCAAAATCCCTAGCTCTAATTTTCCTTATGAAACTACCCTTCTCCCTGTGTCCTCCTTCCCCGTGACCTGAACTCAGGCACATTTAACTGTAACTGATACTGTGATTTCTGACATCATTCTGACTTCATTCCTCCTGCAAAGGAAATTCGGGTCATTTCCAGGCGTTTCCACTGGGTTTAGCTCATTGTGTTTACTCCTGTGTGGATTTCAGGCTGCCAGCAGTGAAAACTATGAATTGAATCCTTTCATTCAGATCTGTCTCTATAAAACCACTGCATTGCTTTGCTCCCCATTTCAATGAAAACCCCTGTTTTCTGGTTTAGAACTAGAAGAACATATGTTTTAATGAAGTCACTTAATGAAGGGGAATATTTACTGTATTTCTATGCACATTTATATATATTTATAATAATAATAATATATTGAATAGGGAAATGGTCTAGAGTGAGGTGTCCCTGCCCATTGCCGGATGGGTGAAACAAGATGATCTTAAAGGTCTTTTCCAACGCAAACCATTCTATGATTCTGTGATCAAAAATAAATTTTAAATAGGCCTTTTGAAGCCATAGTTTTAAAAAATCAAAATTGCAAAGCTTGAATATTTTTACAATACATTGGTTATGGTGGAAGATGCAAGGAAATTGGCCTAATTCTACTGACTTCTGATTGTTTACTCCTCATTTGTATGAGCGTGGCTGAAGTAAGAATGAGACCAATGATGTTCAGTTCCTATATAGCTCTGTCATAAAGCTCAAACAGATTAGAGACCTGGTACGTTCTGGATTTCTCATTACACTCCGTGATGTTGCACAGTTAGGATTTTAAGATGGGTCTTCTTAAGCCTATTAAAAGTCAGAATCCTGCTGGTCATACGTTTGAATAGATTTGGTTTAGTGGCTTCAGGAGGAAATGGGTATGTGGGGATGAATAAAATAAAAATCTGATCTAAAAACACATCTGATTTTTCAAAGGCTTTTGCAACAAGCCTGGAAGTTCTGGCGTTTCCATTTGTACTAATTTCACACATCATCTTACAGAGTGCAGGGGCTGGTCCCCTGCCAGGCTGTCTGAAAACCCTCTTTGAAAAGCCCACTTTCTGCACTGAACGGATGCTGCAACACATAGATATTTCCTAATATTGTTCATTAAACTTCCAAATGGACACTAACTATGTAAATACAGCAAAACTCAAAGGCTGGCTTTGAATTTATATCTTCTAGGAAAGCTTTTAACATTCCTCATCTACCAATATTGTGCTATGTCTGGCTTGCCATTTTCAAGGAGTAACTTAATGAGTTTATTGTATAATGAAGGACTCTGATTTATTAGCTTTTCATTATGCTCATTCCATCAGCTTCCTGCTAAATACTATAACCCTTGGCAGAGATGTTAGTCTTTATCAGGTGGTATCATTGCTTTTTAATAAACTCTCCTCCCACATTGATAATATTGCATGTAAAATCCCTTATCCTGCATTATTCCCAAGGGGAGGAAGAAGTGTATTTATTGAAAAGGCTGCACTGAAGCACTGCATGGAATTCATTAGCAGTTCTGTTACCCATTCCCACTGACTCACGTGAAGTGGGCAAGGTTGGAGGCTGCAGGTAGGTCCTTTGGCTTGCTCCCCTCAGCTGGCAGAGGATGTAGCCCTTCCTACTGATACTTTAATTACATAGAGAAGCCATCAGTGTGCAGCTGGTTTAAACTGTGGTACTTGCAGGTATTAACAAATATTTCTTTAGCAGATATTTGATGATCAACCCTATTACAAGAATGAACATAGTGATGGCACAGAGAGAGAGAGGGGAAGGAGGGTAAAGTCATATTTTACAACCTGAAAAATTAGGCACTGAGCTAGTGAAGGCCCAGCCCTCATTAGCTGAATGGAAGCTTTTTCTAATTAGTTCTTTCTAGTGTAATTAGCATGGATGAGTCTAATCATCTCATGTGAAACCAAATCTAATGCTTGGGAAGGAATGTCCTTGGCCTCTCTTTCAGACAGATTCCAAGGATTTTGTGTGTTTCTGATGAGATATTCCTTAAAGAAACAGCAACCTGCCTGCCTTCCTGATGGAGGTGAGCTGGCAGGAATGGGAGGACTTGGACCTCGTCTTCCATTTTCATGGAAGCATAGAGAAAATAATCCTATGAAAATACTCAGTCCTCTTGCAAGTGAATCAGATGTGGGTAGTAGGTGTACAAACATTAAAGTCACATTTTGGACCCACGTGAGAAGTGCTTGAACATTGAACTTACAACACCAGTTTTCCTAAGTAGGGATATCTTTCTAGATGTGAACACAGGAAGGGAGATGGAAAATAGAATGTCATTTGCTTCTTGTGTAGCTCATCTTGCTGTGAAACAGTCAGATTTGCACTTGTTTTGTGGTAGTCAGTCTCAAGCAAGGTAAAACCATATTGAGTCTTGTTGGAGATAATCGTGATTGTAGACTGCTATCAATCTGCACAGCACAATTAGGCTCATTGTAGTGCTGTGTTTAGCCCTTTTTGAGAAACACTGTGTGAAGGATAGGCAGGAAGCTTGGTTGGCCCCGTTTTGGCCTAATGGGTTTGTACTGGTTGGTCTTCACCAGCAATGATTTCATTTTACAATTTGGAAATGTTTGGAAGGTTGAGGATGCACAGGAATCTGCTTCATGGCATAGCAAAGCACGTCCATCTCCTGGAGCTGCACTGATGCAGCAGAAAGGCAGTTCTATGTGGAGGGATACTAGGGAGCAAGTGAAGGGCAGGATGAGAAGTGCCAAGGAATCCAGTTGCGCTTTAACTGGGAGCTGCTGTGTAGCTCTAAGGTCACTTTTTCCCAGTGTGCAGGAGCATATTTAGGTAAGGCCCTCACTACAGTAGTGATGATTTGGTCTCAAAACAGTATCATATTGGACCTTTGGCTTCGCTGTCTGCAGTGAAGCTATTGGGTTTGCAGTAAAGGAGGCATTGTGGTGACTTGCAGGGTAAGCAGGGCTCAGTTCATCAGTATCTCATCTGAGCTGTGAGTTGAGCTGTGCTGTTGGTAACTGCATTCCTTTCTGCATGATCTACTCTTTTCCTGACAAGACTTTGCAGTTGCATAGCCTCATTCCCAGAGACTTGAAGGTCTCTGTGTGGAAAATCAAAAGTTAAGCAAGACAGTTAAAGGTGTCTCTCTTAGAAAAGTTCTTTATTCGCATCCTGTCTCTGGGGCTTTACTTTTGCGAGTGGTTTTGCTGAAGGTCTTGTAGCCTGCTATTGCATTTAGCTGCTGATGAGCTCACGTGGATTGGTTTGGGGTGAATAGCAGAGCAGTATTACTGTCAGCTGGGACAGTAATACTTTCTGTCTTTCCTCACCCCTGAGAGGAAGGATACACCCTGAGCCTCTTTCCCAACAGCAGCTGAGTGCGGGTAAGCAGAGACGGGGGGGGGGGGGGAGATGCAGGTGAATGCCTCTCACTCGCTCTGTGGCCTCAGGATATGTCTGTGTGATGTGTTTTTCAGCTGAAAAGAGAAAGCATACAATATACAGCAGTTCCTAACCAGGCAAATGAAAACACTGCTTCGTTTCTGAGTTAAGTCCTCACTGGGCTTCTCACCGGATGTCCCTTGTGTCGGAAGAACTAGAGACTTCTCTTCCTGGAGCCATCTGGCTCTCTAGATCTTTTGTGGTTTCAGGGCAGGGGATTTAGGGCCATCCTTACAGAAGCAGACATGCTGCTCTGCAGGGTTTGTTGAAATTGCACTGAAACACTGCAAACAAAGGGTTCAGGGGTGACATTCTGGAGCCAGGGAGGAAGGTAGGCATGGTTTATGGCTTTATGAAAATCAGAGAATTTTACAGGTTTTGGAATGAAGAGTTTGGGTTCAGTCTGTTCCTATTCCAGCAGCTTTAAAGGTTGGACTTGATGATCTTTAAAGTCTTCTGCAGCCTGGTTGGTTCTGTGATTTAATGTTAAAGCCAAGGAACGGTATGAAATCGCTGCACTCGTAGCCTGGTGTAGGGCTTCTCTGAGCGTTCGTCTGGCTGGAAGTGGTGGGACCTGGCACTGACAGGAGGTCACAGTCCAGGCTGTTGTAGCTGAGGGGCTAGGGGCTATTTTGGAAGCAACAAACAGCACAGAGATTGAGCCATGGGAGGCCCATGGGATTTATGGCATGGCAGAAGAGCAGTGGGAGAGAATTGAAATGCAGTCAGTGATATTTTTATATGGAAAAGAGGAAATGAGATGTAAACAGTATTAGTGTAATACAATTTTCATGTGAGATTAAAAGGAAAGCCAGGATTTGGGAGATTTGGAAATTGCAGTTACAGGATAAGTGATATTTGAAAGGATCCTGCTTGATTTGATTAAACTTGAGTTCAAATGTCATTACAGAGATGCATTATTTACAGGGGTTTTATGCACCCCGAGATGTGTTCATTGCTCATATCAAACCTATGCAGCGAGGCTGGGCTGATGGAGGGGGTTATTGTTTGGAAGGGGGCTCCCAGGAAAGCTGGGGTGCTGCACAAAGGCACAGTTCATGTCCAACCTCTGCGACCTGCGCCATGGGTTGGTGAGTGCCTGGTGCCACCATGCTGCTGGTTGCTGTGGTTCTGGATGAGGTGTTGGCATCCGCTTCTGGTAGTTCCACCAAAAACTGCATCTGCTGTTAAGTCCTGTTCTCTGGCTGGAGGTTTGTTTGATGTAATGTTTGGGGAATTCTGCATCCCAACCTTTTCAGTGGCAGTAAGATTTAGGATTTGCTGCTGCCGCTTTAGGTTTTTTGGTTTTCCACTTTCCGTGTTTTGCCCTCATTACAGTGAAAGCCTTGTGGCGTAGGAACTGTTGGATGCCCTATAATGTGGTCAAATCCTGTGTCCTCTATAGAGTTATATAGAATCATAGAATCAACTCGGCTGGAAAAGAGCTTTAAGATCAAGTACAACCCCATTACGCCACCATTGCCAAATCCGCAACTAAACCATGTCACTGAGGGCCTCATCTACACGGTAACATCAGTTGGCCTGACCTGCCCAGCACTATGATGGTTTGTGTGACACTCTGAGCCTTTTTTTAACCAAAACTGAGGCAGTGGATTTACAGCAGTTTGTCTGAAAGGTTCTTGATAACTTTAAAAGCCTCCAGTGATTTATACGTGAGTCTTTCAGTCTCTGGTTCACAGGTTATGCCAGTTCACTGTTTCCATTTTGCTTCCCGGGGCCTCACTCTGTGACACATGAATCATCATTAATAATAGAGAGGCTGGTTTGGTGAATCCCTCGTCAGGAAGTTTACTGCTCTCGTGACATCATGCCAGATCCCCTGACAGCACTGGCTTTCCTCCTAATGCACTTGTCTATTCCCATGTCCCAGCCCCAGTCATGGGAGATGTTATACCAGCATCTGGCACTAATATCTGTTGTCAACATTTTGGGAATGAGAACATGAGCTATTAGCAAAGATGTTTGCTTGTACCTAATTAATGTTCAGTTGTATACCCCTTCCTTTATCAGCACTGCAGAAGCAAACCGAAGCTGGCGTTATCTTTCACCAGCTAGCTTTAAAACTTCATTATTTCCCAACTCAGTGTTAAAGGCTGTGCAGTAAGACTTGCTGCCTTAATATAGATTTAATCAAGTTACTCATCATCAGAATGACTTGATGGCTCTTTAGCTGAAGTGACTGTATTTATATATCAATAGAGCAAAATTTAGAGTGTGTGGGGTTTTTTCTGCAATGCTTTGGCAGGGCACCCTGGAAATAAATGGATGGGTGAATGCCTCTTTCAAGAATGGGCTTGGAGAAACAGAAGCAATTTTGATTCAGTCAGATTGCAGCAGAGTGCAAAAGCACTCCAAAGCTTTTTCCAGTACAGCGAGAAAGCATCATAGTGATGCTGATCGGGTGCTTGAGTGAGTGGTTTCTGCTGGAGAAGATACAGATACCAGATCATGGACATATCACGAGTGAGAGCATCTTAGCCCTCAGCTTTACCTGAGGCAAGCTGTGCCTGTGTGCGGGGCAGAGGGAAAAGATGTACAGGATCAGAATTGTTATTGCTGAGAACACCGGATGACAAATACTCTATGTCTTTGGCTGCAGTCTGTCTCAGTGGTGTGACTGTAGAGGGGTACACAGCATGCAGAGAGTTATACTTGAATCCTCACAGAGCAGTGAAACATATTTTCATTAAAACTTCAGGTTTTGTGTGATCTTTGCCTCTGTGTTTTGAAATCTAGGGTGAATTCAAAACATTGTAATGCACAGTGAGTTGCCCTCAGGAATAATGGCTATGGAGGGTGTCTTTGGAGAGCCTAATTTCAGTATACTGTGAAATGATTGTGAGTGGGCTTAGCATGACTTGCACTGAAGTGATACATTAAACCCTCTTCTCTTTGGTGCTCAGTACAAAGTTCAGTGAGTAATAGCACTTAAGTAGTTCATAGAGCGAAGGTGCGCTGCCGACCTCACTACTAAAGATGATGTCCTGGTGTACTGGGTTTTTTGGCTTACTGCTTTGAAATAATCTTTGTGTGTTTGCATTTTTTCACACCATGACCATGAGACTGGTTGGAGAGGTGGCCTTTGGAGGATACTTCTATAGCACTGACTTTTAAACCCAGCCAGCAGCAGCTCTGCTGTTGGTTGGTTCTGCGGACAAATAAACCCTCTTAGGTTGTGGCTGTAATGTGAAAGATATTCATGGTAGATGTCTGGTTTTATTTTACTTAAACCCAAGACATCATTAAACCTGAATTTCACATGTGAAGGCCTGGCGTGCTGTATTACTGCACTTGCTTTTTGATCTGAGCCACGTTATTAGGGGAAACCAGAGGTTTGGCTGGGCTCAGGTCTGGTCACCTTAGCAAAGACTTGATTGTCCAAAGAATGTAGCAGGCTGGTGGCTGAGGTTGTTTCACTCATCAACCCCTGGTAGCACAGCAGCGACTGCTGAATACTTACCACAGTGGAGGGACACGTACTAACGTAAGGGATGTTGAATCTGTTATGAGAAGTTTGGTGTGAGTTGGGGTCTGGGGCGTCTGGGGATGTGCACGGTACTGGGGAACTTCTCGGGTACCATTTGATCACTTCTCATTTCTTAGAGGTGTATTTTTTGGCTTTTATTTTTGTTCTTTCTAAAGAGTGCTCTGAGATCTGGAGCTGCCTGAAACTGAGTCACTGCAAAATTGGATTTTATTGTTAAGACTGCGGGACAAACATTTTCACTTCTTACGCATTCTGTGCCAAATTCTGGAGCCCAGTGCAGTGAATTTGAGATGTTCTAGGGATTATCATTAGGCAAATAAAAGAAGCTTGAAAGAGCTGATTCTGTGTTTTATCGTGCTTTAACATCAGGCATATCTTCTTTCCTTGTAAGTTAGAGCGGACTCTGTAACACTATTGTCATCCGCAAGGGATCTGGAGACCAGCATTACAGACTTAACATGCGGAGGGAAACCAATACCAAGCTATCAGCCGATACATGACACTAATACAGGGTTCACTTTTACACTCCACCGAAAAGAGAGACCGACAGATTGTTCCAAGTTTAGACAAGCTGTAAAATCCTTTACTAGTAGGTACTGCACTGGCCAGCCCTTGAGACTGTTCTAATTGCTTTACATCTGTACAAAGGTTCCTTGTAATCGGGCTTTCTGCCTCCATTTGTCTTCTTTTCAGCCTCTTAGTAAAGGCCTTAATTGGTCTTAGTGGGGCTTTTTCCAGTTAGTGCAACCGTACCTTAAAGGCTGAGCAAGTACCAGACATTACCTGGGGGGGATGGAAGGAGCAGGGGAAAGACATCAATACTTCTTTACCTTTAACACTGTAATTAATGGCCTCAGAGCAAGGAATGGATTTGGAGAAATTTTATCTCTTTGGGGGATTTAGAGACGGATCAGACAAAACAGAGCAGGGTGGAATTCTCTAGAATTTCCTTCTGCTTCATTTCTCCACGAACAATCATTAGCCTTGTAATTGTCTCCTGGTAAACTGCTGTATCAGGTTCCATTTTGTCCTCTTTAGAGGATCGAGTTGCCTTTAAATCAATAGCTTGAAGTACTGGGGGATGTATGTGAAAGGAAGTGCCCTCTAATTTCTGTTTCTTAGCTACTAATTATTTAATAATACATTTTATTGCCTATTAAAATGTGGCATAACTTGCTTGTCAGCAAAACTGGATGGAACATAATCATTTGAGAAGGATAATTGGCACTTTTGCAGATGGCTTTTATTGCAAGCCTGGGTTGTTGTTGTACAAGGAGTTTCTTGCCAGGTTTCCTTTAGGCCGGTCAGTGTTATAAGTGAGTTACTGCAACATGGCTCAGGCTTCCCAATGTAGCATTTTGGGAATTCTGGGTGGACTTGGTTTCTTGACGTAAATGCCACTGTGGGGCACGGAGAGCTTCTTCCTTCCACTCTTGTCTTTTTAAGAACCCTTGTGGTTTCTCACACCGCGCTGCAGTTTGCCCTGGTTACTAGATACAGCAAAATAGGAGAATTTATTTGCTAACTGGTAATGGAGGTAGGTGAAACTGGGACACGGGGGGTCTTGCAATTGCTTTTTCTCTTTTTTTGCTGCAAACAGAAATGCATGTGTGCTTTTGGCTGAGCTCTAAATAACTGATACAGTGATTATATACGCAATCACTATACTGTGATACCCACCATACGATGGGCGTTCTGTGGAGTATGCGCTGAAGTTTTATAGCTTTAGACAAGTCATTGGAAAGTTGACTGCTGCCCTTCCATTTGCTTTCGAGATCCTTGTCACCATTAGAATGAACAGCTAGAACATGTGGAGGAGAAACTGCCTTGGCCACAGGAGCAATGTGAGTGCTGTGCTGCAGGGACCCATTTGATGGTGGCTGGGGATGATGCCGCTCTTGAGGTGTGGAGCTCTGCAGGCAGTTCCTGCTGGAAAGGGTTGAGTGGATTGAGGAGTCTGATGGAGCTGAGGCGCTGGGTGAACACTGTGATAGGGGTCCTGGTCCTGCTGTTTGTATGAGGGGATCAGACCTCCTCAAGGATCGCTGATAGATAAGAGTCTCTTCCTTAGTTTTTCAACTACCACATTTTACAGTGTGACCTTTGAATTTTTTTCTTTTTCTTCTGAGGGAATGATGGTGTTGTTGTATAGGAGAGATCTGGTTTATGTTTATTTTAAATTAAATGAAGAAGAGACTGAAACGGCTGTTTCTTATTAAATACTCCTGCAGTTAAGTTCTGTTGGCTTTTTTTTTCCCTCCTGGGGAATGCTTTTGTTTATAAAGAAGTGTTCCTTTTCTGTCACTGTTTGTGTTTGAGGTACAATGAACTGCTCTTGTTTGTGGAGAGGTTTCTTACCCGAGCGCTCATGGCAGATCCCACTCCAGAGCTGCACAAGCATTGCCGGCAGTCCCCTGCTCGCTAATCTGGGTTCTTCCCATCTCTAACAGCTTCATTGCAAGTGAGAGCAGAGTTTCCATTTTCTGAAAAAGAGCTTTAGATCCAGTGCTACTCCAGCCTTACTCTGGAGAAATGTCAGATGTTCCGAGATGGCATTGTGCATTTTGTTAGTATCAGAAGTACCTTATATGTTTGTAGCTCACATTACATGGACAGAAGTAGTTGAAATTAAGTAATGGATGTGAGATTCAGTGTTGACTTGGCAAATATTTCTCACAGTCTCTCCAAACTGTTTCTTTTCACCATGGCAGTCAAACATCAGAGATCTGATAGCCTTGCCCATGGCAATGAGTTGTGCAGTGAGTCCATTATGAAAGAGAGTGCTGCTCTTCTTAATGGAACTGCTCCGTTAAGGAGACAGCTGATTTACTTGGAAGCTATTTGTGTTCCAGGATGACAGAAAGCACTTGCTCCAGTACGCAGCCAGCTATCAATAGAGGGTACAGATAAGGACGGGTGGACGGGATGGCAAAAAAGTTTTCATGAGCATTAGTGCTTCTTGCTGATTGAAATCTGAATAAGTACATCCAAGAAATACCATCTTTGCTGGGGTTTAGCTCCATGTGCTAATGAGACAAACAGCATCTCTTGGGGTCGACAGAAATCACTTGTTGTGATTGTAATAGACTCACTGTGCCTGTAGACAAGATGGAAAATTGATCCAGTACACTTCAGCAAGAGTGAAGTGAACAGGGCTGTGTTAACTTGACAGCATTTTGGGGGATGCAGATAAGAGGACTTTGCATTAATGCTCTACATTGAACATTTGCTGTCAGATCTGCCTCAAAGTTTCTCTGCCGTGCAGGCAAATTTTAATGTAATTGCCCCGCAGATGAGGAGCATGTACTTGAATTTGTCCTTCTTCTTTAGTGATTGGGTTTCACAGATGTGCCTGGTGGGTAAGTGGCAGTCCAGGAAATGCGGTTTGAGATGTGCTGGGTCAGGGATCAGGAAGGTGCAAGGTCCCAGGGCCACCCTGGGTGTATTACTGGGATTTCAGAGGACTCTATTGACAGTATCTTTCTTTCCCTTATCTCTTTACTCCCTGTTCCTAATGTGATCTTGCTGGGCCTCTATAATGGGGAATTGACACTGCAGAGATGATGCTGTGGACATTGGCCCAGTCCCAGCATTGAACTGGAAACCTGGGGCAAAGCAGCTCTCTCTTGCTAGGGGGATGGAAGGTGAGCATGTCCTGCCCCCAGCCTCATTCCACTGGGAGACAGTGATGGTGATTCATCCTCCACCATTAAGATAAGTACCTCAGTCTCAGTGGTGGTTGATTCCTTTCTCTTTCCATTGATTGTAGGAGGAACCCCAAGATGATCTACACTATTAGATGGCTAAAGTTAGATGTGGAAATCTGCTTCCTGGCAATAGAGAGGAGTTTACAGCTTCTGGAACAGCAGCAGCCCCAAGAAACCCCTGAACAGAACAAAAGTGGTGCACTGTTCCACAGGACAGGCATGAACAGTAAAGCCGGTGCACTACCAGGAAGTGACTTGGCTGGATATAGGGAATGGAGAGTGTCTGTGGGGGGAAGTGCTAGAATCACAACATGCTCTCAAGGCCTATAGAGTACATGCTCTTAGATTGCACTGGCATATCATGCTAAAAAGTAATAGCATCCTCGCTTGCAGTAGCAAGGGTGATTGTTGTGCTTTGTATCCTCTGCAACTTCAACAAGGTTGAGGTACTGGACATGCAAGCAGAACACAAGAGCAGGTATGCCTCCAGCTCAGGTCCCCAAAAGGTTATAGCACTAAGAAATCTCAGGGCTAGGCTGTCCATTAGCTCGGATCGAGCATCGTTCATTTTAATGAGTGGTCCCAATTTGCAGCCGCAAGGATGCATTTGGAAAAGGTGGGTGCATCCCTATTCTCAAAGTTGGAAACAGGTGTCAATGTTGGGTAGCAAAGAGGGGAGGGAAGCTCATTGGCCTTTGCTTTGCTGCTCACTTCTTCTGGGGAGGGTTGTGTTCACAGCTGTACTCATTATACTATAAAAATAGAGTATGGTATGTAGTCATATAGTTAGATTTATAGTGTGTATGTGTATCTATGAATGTAGTCATCATCTAATTAGAAGCATGTAGATTTTCACTGCATTCTGTCTGCATGCCGGCCACCTGAAGAATGCAGATTAGGAAACTTTAGGGGTTTGAAGTTGTGTGGGTTTTTTGTTGTTTTTTTTTTTTTTTTGGTTTATGGTTTGTTTTTTTTTACCAGGAGACAAGCATGTTCTTTAAATGAGTCTTTTTCGGGTGATATTTAAGGAAAGAGATATAAATCTACATGGCTTTAGAAAATAAGAGTCAAAATATCATAGAATAATAGAATCCCATACTGGTTTAGGTTGAAAGGGCCTTAAAGCTCATCCACTTCCAACCCCTGCCACGGCCAGGGACACCTTCCCCTGGAGCAGGTTGCTCCAAGCCCCTGTGTCCAACCTGGCCTTGAACACTGGCAGGGATGGAGCAGCCACAGCTTCTCTGAGCACCCTGTGTTAGCACCTCAGCACCCTCACAAGGAAGAGCTTCTGCCTAAGAGCTCATCTCAATCTCCCCTCTGGCAGTTAAAGGCATTCCCCTTGTCCTGTCCCTCCATCCCTTGTCCAAAGCCCCTCTCCAGGTTTCCTGTAGCCCCTTTAGGGGCACTGGAGCTGCTCTAAGGTCTCCCCTTCAGGAGCCTTCTCTTCTCTAGGCTGAGCCAGCCCGGTTCTCTCAGCCTGGCTCCAGAGCTGCTCCAGCCCTCTCTTGCAGCATCTCTGTGGCCTCCTCTGGACTCACTCCAACATCCCTCTTGTGCTGTTGCCCCAGAGCTTGCTTACTTGGAGCTAAATAATTACAAGTGGATGAAGTTTAGCAACGTGTAATACCTGTGTGAAACACTGGGTGACAGACTGCAGGAAACAGCGCTCGAGTGCCCTAGTGACATTCTTATACAACAAAAGACAAGCACTTGGCAGCATCTTCACTGTAACATGGCTCTGTATACGCCGATACTTAAGCAGACAGTTCAGTTAACTGTAGTCGCCCCTCATCTGCTGGAGCACTGTTCGCTTTGTTTCCTGTTTAGTTAATCTCAACGTTTTCTTCCAAGCTCCCAGAGCAATTAGGCAGACTATCAAAACATTTGGCTTTAAAGCAAATCGAAGAATGTGAAGTGGCTTTTTGTGCTAATTGTTGTTTGTAGGTCAGGAGGATTTTGTTGGGGTTTGTGGGTTTCGAGATGTTTGAAATCACCAGCTGAGGCTGAAGGCAGCGCCTATCAGAAACTGATGTCTCCCTTTAGGTTCATGTTGGCAACCACATTCTTAATCAAACTTAAATTAAACCAAGCCAAGGGAAGCAGCACTCAGTTAGTATTTGCAAGACCTGGGTCTTGCAATGAACTTGGGGGTGTAGTCACGTTCTCAGGGGAATGGGCAGAGGTTTTAGTTCCCTAACAGTGCCTTAAATAGTCAATCTGTGGAGCAAGTGGAGGTCAGATGTCAAGACAGGCAGCTGCCGAGAGACAAGGGAGAGAAATAATAGGAGGGAAGGAAAAAAACTGCACCATCAAAGTGAGCTGATTCACCATGTGAAGTTAAGTGAACTACATTACAACAGACATACTGTCTGGAGGAACTAATTGCTCATGTGGTTAGGTAAGTCAGGTCTACCTGAGACCTTCTTGACTCTGGAAGCTATTAAATAGAACAGAACTTGCTAAAAGCAGAGAACTTCAAAACCAGGAGCTTTACTTTGAGAGAACTTTTTATTTTCTCCATCCTTTCTCTCCCTTCCTTCCTTAAAGGAGACATTGCTGATTTAGAGCAGATTTCAACAGCTTTTTGGTGATCCAGAAGACTGTTCTGTAGACTCCAGTGATTATTGTGGAAGCCCTGCAGTTGATTTCCTGAAAAGTCCAGAACCACAGAAATTTCTTAGTATATTAAAAAAGACAACAATCCCTGTGTTGTGCAAGCTTTGAATCCATTCCATAAAGCATTTTCTTTGTCATTAACACAGACATGACTCATTTCTTGTAATACAACATTTGACATTTATATTGGTGGCAATTAAAACCGGGTGAAGCAGTTCTGGCAGAAACAGCTGGCTTGGAAGTGTCCAGTGAGCAGAGTGTGGTTCTCTTTCAGAGTGCAGGATAGAGGCAAGGTAGCTTTGGGAGGAGCTGGGGAATGGGAAAAAACGGGGGTTCATCCATACATGTGCTTTGACTCCAATTGGAAACGGATATCATACACTTACGGAATTCTTCCTAAGTAAAAAAGCTCAAGTCATGCAATAGTGTGGGATTTCTGAAAGCACAGCATGTATCATCAGGTCATTTAAACTCATCTACCTGAATATAGAAATGTAGGAACTAAACTGTCAGCATCCATGTCTGACTGGAGTCGCTATGATGTAGCCAGAATCATTATTCTTGGGTCGTCTCTAGTTATTCTGTGACACAGTGATGCTGAAGGCTGTTGAGAATGGCTGTTTGTTGGAATTTGCTGGTTGAAAGATAAGCTGGTAGGAATATCAGAACGAGACAAAATAATACAGCGAAATGGAGCCTGTTGGAGGCTTAAGGAAATACCTCTGCCTCAGACAACTGGTGTGGATTAAGTTGGATTTCTGGCCAGAGTATGAAAATTCCAGTAAACAATCCCACACCCATTTTTGCTCTTTGACCTGAGGGAAGCTTTTTGTTTCTCTGAGGTCAGTGAGTGTATCGGTGTTATGCCCGGTTCCTTTCAAAGGGGAGAATACATGAAGGGGCATTTTGCTGTGATTTCGAGGGGAAGCTACCATAGCTGACAGGATTTTGGAGGTAATTCCCATTCCTTACATTAGTGCATATGGTAGGTTGCTCTTGGACAAAGCTTTCTAGAAAGGTGGCTGGTTCTTACTTTTAAAAAGCTCCATTTACTCATGTGGGGGGTGTTTTCTATGAGTACTGAGAAGTGTAGAAAGCAGCATCTTAAAGTAAGTATTTGAAAGGAGTGAAATACTTTTCTATGACATGTCTCTGTGTCAGTTAGGCATCCTAGGAATGTGAGAGTACATAGGGTTTGTTTCCCTTTCAGCTCAGAGAACACTGTTTTTCCTACTGTGCAGACTTTGAACAGTGAAATTGAGTTTACAGGCAAAAATAATAAATACATTTTAAACTTTCCTTGTTTTCAATACATGGAGGCTCTGAAGGTTATGGAAACTTTGTTGAACAATTGTAAACTGAACTGACTTGAGGATCTGGGTTACTCACCAGTACATAAAGAAAAATAAACCAGAGTTTCCATGTGCCAAAGCCCATCACTGGATAAGGAAGGCAGAAGTCAAGGGCTTTAGGTTTTTCCTAGAGAACACAATGTGTGATTTCCTTTTAGCATTGAACATCTCTAGGTGCAGGTTGAGTGGATGATTTGCTAGTTGTTCACTCTGTGAATGGTCCTTTCATTGAAGTGATCGAGTTCTCTTGATATGAAATGGAGAGACAAAAAGGATACCACCGGATGGGTTTTCATAGTGCGAGTAAATATCTCTTGTGTGTAAATTTTTATCTCTGATACCTGACCTTGACAGCACATTGCAATTGTTAAGCTTAGCTTCTACTGAAGCACATCACTTGTCTCAAAGCAGGATTAACGTTCTGGATTTAATGTCTTTCTTTATTAGTAAGGTAGTGCATTGATGTCCAGTTTAGATATCCAGTCAATATTATAAATCAGCCATTAAAGCGAAGGTATTTTTATATTCACATTGTCATCTGGTCCTAGAGACTGAGAGGAAATAGGGCAGGTAATTTTGTAATACGAATTAAAGAGTTCAACCTGAAATCTTGAGGCATGTATATAATCCATATGGACCATGCCCCACCAAAATGGAAAGAAAACAGAACAAAAGAAAAGGAAGCTAACAGATTGCCATCAAAAAACCAAGCAAAGGTGCTTGTAGTCAATCATGGGATCCTTAACATTCCACCAGAGGAGGCAGAACTTTGGGACTTTTCTGCAATGAGAGAACATTCAAGAAATAGATTTTGTTGTTCTTTTTGATTCATCAAGAAATTCTGCTGGAGGTAGAGCTGGGGATGAAGAAACTTCCTGAAGCACTGGTGCATTCGATGTTCCTAGGTCTGGTATCCTCAGAATCAGCAAAAGAACTTGGTGGAGTTATTCTCTTTATTCCTTCAGTGCATGAGCAGCCTTTCACCAGCAGGTGCTCAGTGGTGCTGTGTATTCTGAATTATTGATCTTACCATTGAAGTGATAAGGACGTGGAAGTGGGCACTATTACCTAGTAATTGACCGTATTGAAGGGTTGACAAGATGCTGAGAGTATTTAACATATAGATAAGATTAATTATAACACTGTGTTTCTACTGTAATGAGCTGCTGTGAGTAGGAAACTTGTTCTGAAGGTATTCATCAGGCAGGAATGCTGGGACAGAACCATGTTAGTTTTTCTGTGGATAGGTGCAGAATAAATGTCAGTTAGCAGGCACTGGATAGCTAAATAAGGTGGAATGCTGGGACTGATACAATTCCCACAATTGATGTAAAATAATGAGCTGAAAAGAGAGTGAATGAGGAAGCACAAGTTCCCATAGCTTTTGTGATGAACTTACTTCTGAGAAGCTAATAATTTTTCTGTAGAGGAAAGTGAAAGAAGAATATCTCTTCATCAGAAGGCTGATAAGAATACCAAGCTCCTAAGGAAGGAAAGGGAAAATCCTCATTTAAATAGGCAACTGTGCAAATAAAGTGTAGCTTCAACTAGGAGTATTTCTGAGTGCTGGAACCTCTTGCCAGAGTGCTGCTGGTTTCGTGAGAGCATGTGGAGTGTGTAGTTGTTACTGCAGTGAGAACTTCCATTGTCTGGATTGGCGTCTTGAATTTCAGATACTCTGATACAGGATCAAGAAGAACTGATGATGACAGATATGGTCAGCACTGTCACCCACCGGAATGGAGGTGAATTAGGGAAAGCGAGGAAGACCAATAGAAAAACTCAAATTCAGGTATACAGAAAACAATGTTTTCAGGGGACTGTCATTTTTTGATGCCACCTCCTAACTCCCTTAGTTTTCTCAGTGCTTTTCAGAAAGAAAAGCTACTAAGTGATTGTTGGTAGAAATAAAGCCCTGCTTCCTGGGCCTGAAATGAAAATACCTCCAGCTGCCTGACCAGCGAAGAATTTACAAGCACGGCATGACTTGAATCAGTAAAACTGAATCCTCTTACGTGGTTCTGTTTCTGTCTCACATACACATTCTACAAATGAGGATTTGGGAGTGTTCAAAAGTTGTTCCCTATGTTTTGTTTTATTTTCCTTTGAAATGTAGTTTCACAGCCTCTTCAAAGTGCTTTAATTCACAGGAAGTTATCATATGCAACTTTTAAGATGTGAGAATTGGGGGATAAAAAACATATTAAGGCAATGTATTTTCATGAGTTTACATATAAAAGTTACAGTGTTTTGCTTATATTGGTTTTCTTCTTGTAATATATGAACCACAAAATGGCTGTTGCTTTGGTTCTCTTTTCCCATTTTATACAGAACATTTGGAACAAAACAACTCTGCCATCCTTGGTTAGCACTCACAGGCATGAAGACATCTTCTGAGCTGAGAGATCTATTCTTTGTAGAAGCTCATCTGTTGCTTTGCTTCAGGTCCTGAGTAGAGAGATGCACATGGTTGTACACTCCAAACTCAGGTTCTCCCTGCTCCTCCCCACAAGCTGGGCATCACTGTTTGTCCCCTCTGTAACTGTAGATAGAGCCCTTTGGGGAATCTGGATTGTTTCATCTTTCCGGAAATACGTTGTTTAAAACTCCGTTTCAGGTTAGGGGTGGGATATAAAAGCGTAATACTGTTTCTTTTCCTCCCAAATGGAAAACTTCAAAGGCTCAAGCTGGTGATCTCCAGGCAGGAAGCTACTGCAGTGTCTTTGACTGGAACAGAACATCGGCTATTCTGAAAATTTCCTTTTTCTCTTCCTGTCAGACAGCAGGACAATATCACTGCACTGGCTCTATTCCTGTGGCCACTTTTCTTTGGGCTGAATGTGGCCTTCTTCCCCTTGGGTTACTGTTGTGAGGGAAGGGAACGTAGGCTTGGCCTGCGTCCTGCTGCCTCCAGTTTCGTAAGCCCTGCAGATGTGATTGGGGAGGATCCTAAGCTGGTGCTACTGTCCCTTCTGTGTGCAAGCCCTTTTTCACTGCAGGAAGTATGTCCTTTATGCTCTCCCACAGGAGTCTGACGGTAATTAGGCTGTAATTTAGGGCGCCTTGAGAATGCCAGATCCAATTGGTGTGGTGGGCTGGATGTTGTCAGTGCAGTGACTGGTGAGATTAGTTGAGTTTCTGGTGGGCATAGAAGAACCTTTTGCAGATTTCACCCTTCTTGAAAAGAGGAGAGAAAGAAGCAGCAGGTAACAGTAATGGTTATTTCTCTCCTACTGCATTCAGTCTATTTTAATGGGTAAGTCATGCTACGATTATCCTCGTTGTACAGCTAAGGAGAATGGCTTGTTTCCGATGGGCCATCAATCAGGTAGCATGAGTAGAATGAAATCAAGATGCTCCTGATTCCTTGTTCAGGATTTTAGCTAGGTGTGCCTTAAATTTCCCTGCTTAAATACTGGTTTTGTTTCTATAATGCTTTTGGGTTTTGAGGTTTTCCCTAATGTTTCTGCCTGCGAGTTCACATCTGACTTCATGGTGCTCCTGTAATTAACCCATGAAGATTAAAATTAGTGTCATTGTCCCTGGAGAAGCTAATTGGTGCCTGACTTACTCCACAGTCCAGCAGAAAGCAATTCAGGCAGATGTCCAGTCTTGCCACACTGATACACTCACTGGGGAATCCTGAATGTCTTTATTGGAAGGGTTTTATTTAGCAATTGAATATCCTGTGTTCTCATCTTTGTGGTAAATCAGTGGCTTCATTTAAGAACTAGAATTTGTCACTTGAAATGCTGTCATTGAGTTACAATTTCGGTAACTGGTGTCTCCAGAAGGGGAAAGCCCCTTTATCCCTATTCTACTGTGCAAACTTAACCTGAACCTGTTACTGACTCACGCACCAAGTGCCTGTACAGCACCGTGAGACCCTGAGGATTAGTCTGCTGGATGTAGACCAGTTTGTCCTCTGAGAAGCACTGCATTTGAAAAAGAAAAAACCAGAGAATAAAGAGAGAAAAAGCGCCTGCTGATGAAAGTAGCTGTCAAATTAGCAGGTCTAGAAGTTGTGTGTATTGTTATGAGCTGCTCAAGTTCACACCAGAGTGACCCAACCCCATCCGTCTTTCTCAGTTTACATTTTAATTGGCTTGTAGTTAAGTTTTTTAAACACTGTGAGACTGCTGACATACACTGTAATATCATGTGAATAATTTATAGGAGCTGCTCGAGAGGAGGGGGGGGGGTTGCCTCTTTTTTTGTGATAATTGGATAAAAGAAGAGAGGGAAGTGGAGGGGGAAGAGCGAAGGAGAGGAGCAGCAACAGCCCCGCAGTGTGTGGCTTGCTGGGTGTTAAATGTTGTTGCTGGTGCATCGGACTGCATTGAGGATTTCACGGGGGTTCTACAGTGCAATCTTATTAATAACTCTTCTGTCAGGAGAGCACCCAATTAAATTGAATTGGGTTTATGATTCCCTTTACGTTTCTTTCAGTGTGTGGTTATAAAGCTGCTCCAGCGTGGGGGCTGGCTAGCAAGCGGGCAGGGGGCTGGGGTTCAGTTGGTCTTGCTCCTTTTCCTCTTTCTTGTGTAGGACTTGGCTGTTTGCAGATGCACACCCTGGCCCTCCAGCCCCTCCAGCAGGGTTTTACCTTCACTTGCCAAGGCTGAAAGGGGGAGGCAGGCTCCCCAAAAGATCTCCCAGCCTGTTTGAAGACTTGCCCTTATGAACAGGAAGTCCTGGTCGTGTCATTAAGACTTAAGGGAGCATCCTATTGCTCTCTCAGAGAGCTCAAAGTTTTCTAGGGCATCTTGAATGCAACAGGAAAACATTCTGGTAAGGTTTTATAAAGTGCCAAGAGCTGCTATTTAGAGAGAAAACAAAGTATTCCGTCAGCTAGCTTCTGCTTCGGTGACCGGGTTTATAGGAAGCACAGTCAGTTGTTGATGTCTTCGGAGCATATGGGAAAGAAGCAAAAGTTCAGCCCCGGTTCCCTCCCTGCTCCTCCTCCTGCTCACAGGGCAGAATTTATTGCTGGGGTTTTCAAGTCAGTTATTCCCTGTCCCTCATCTCCTGCACACATGGGCTGTGGTTTCTGTCTCGCTACCAAAGGTGAAATTTAGATTCCGACCATCTCCTGCTGGAGGTTGGTTACACAGTTCAGCTTTCCCAGGGTGGAGCAGACCATGGGGCAGAGTTGTATTTACTGACTTAGGTGGAAACCTGGTGTCAGAACTTAGCCCTTGGTGTTAAATTTCATTCTACTTTGATTTGATCTCTGGAGATCATTTTAGCTCTTCAGATGTGACTTGAACACAGCATGTGATCTGGAGAGTTATTGTGTATATATTCCAGTTATTGATACTATAGTTAGACCTGATTTAAACTGTTGAGATACCAGTGAAATGGATTTTGACCCAGCGGCGAAAGAAGTACTTGTCATTTTAAATGTACAGCCATCGTCCTTGTGTGAAATGTAATGAAGGCTTGCACTTCGGTGCCTCTTAGCTTCTGATAACTCCCAAAAATCTTGGAGAACAAGGCTTGCACGTGGAATTCTGCTTGTTTTCACAATGGACTTTTATTTCCTCCCCAGTAATTTGCTTTAGCATTTGCACAACACCTCACTTTCTTATGTTCTGCTTGTTTGAAATGTCTTTTATTGAGTTTGCAAGATAAAAAAATCCACTCATACCAAAGCTTTGTGTTGGAAGGTGCACCTGGCTATAGAGATCAGAGATTTGGGGGACCTTGATGTGTTCATCATACCTGGAATGCATCTATTGTTTTAACAGTGAAGGCAGCAGTGCTCAGCCAAAGTTGCATAATTCAGTGCTCAGGAAAGCCAGATGCACAAGTTCAGTGGCCACAGTGCTCCTGCCTGCAGATCTGAGGGAAAAAATCCAAGGAACAAAAGCCTAAGTCCATAGAGATGTACCATTTCAGGGCTATGAGCTTTACCTTGATAAGAATGCCCAAAGCCTTAACCCTCCTTCTTAACGCCTGGGTTTTACAGCATATGCTGTGTGACATCCGCATTAATCTGAGAGCCCTGCAGTACCAAAGCACAGCAGGACGAGTTCAGGACAGGCTGTTGGCCTTAACTTTCATTTTCCTGCTTTTATTGCTGTGTGTCATGGATAAAGGTGACCTGCAAGGGAGGAGGCGGGGGTGGGAAGCAGTCTGCTTGTGTCCCATTTGCTTCGTTAGGCTGTACGAAACGTTGTGAAAGGTTGTTTAGTTCTTGGCTTTTTTTTATTCCTGTCAGAAATACCAAATCCAGACTTCTCTGGTTTTCCTGGGAGACATAGGAGAAAACTGGAAAGCTCTTGGGATTGAAAGTCTGAAGCTCAGGCAGTTGAAAAGGGAAGAGGATTGTAGTCAGAGCATTTTTAACTGCTCTGTTTCTGTTTGTTAGTACCGGCTCAGCGCCGCTCCTGCTTGACATCTTGCACATTCTGCTTCTCTGTTTAAGATGTGAAGATCTCTCATTCCCACTCTGATCCTCCAGAGAGCTCCAGCAAATACACTTTTTAAACAAACACCCTCCGCAGTATCTACCTGTGTCTGAGCTCTCACCCTGGTTTCAGATACCCACACAAAAGGCATCTCTCTTTCTTGTTTGTTGCCCCCATTTTGTGTCTACCATTAAACTTCTTGAGAGTACTCCCCCTGAGCTCCATTTATCTTATTTTCCCTGAAAGAAAAATCAGAAAATAACATCTACTTACTTCAAAGAGAGAGTGCAGTTCTATTTCTTTCATATATATATTATATGTTTCATATATATATAATCATACACATATTGCAACAGGATGGTCTGAGGAAGTTTAGAGCATGAAAAAACTATTTCTTCTAATTATTTTTTTTTTTAGGGAAGAGCTACTGTTGTGCTATTTATCTTTCTTCCAGTTGTTTCTTTGGTGGGGTTTGAACCCTGAAGTTTAATATAGATGAAATAATAGGAAGAGGAATTAATAATGGATCTTAATCATCTCCTTGGAGCTGCTGAACTCTCCTCCAATTAGTTGGAGGCATTACAGGAGTTCTTGTAGAATGGAGGGGACAAGTCCGTGTATTAATAATCTGTAGAGTTTTAGCGTATGTGACAGTACCATGGGGATGCTCCCTTTACATCGCTGCACGTCCTCCTTTCACAAGTAGAGACTTCAGGAAATCCAATTAAACCAACTGAGAAGCCTTTCTGTGTCTGTCAGTGTTTGGAGAGGTCACAGCAGGCACTCTTCCATCCCGGAAAACGGAAAAGCTTTGTCGTTTTCCTTAACCCTAGGCAGGTTGTGGTTGTAAATAATCAGATCTTCTGATTTTTTTCAGGGATGTCTACTGAGGGACCTGTAAAAGCAAAGGAAGGGTTGACCAGTGCCTTCTGTGTTAAAAATAACTGAACTGTGGAACTGATGAAGCTTGGCTATGTCTTTATGCATGCCTAGTATGATGACGCTGTCGGTAATTGCTTTCCTGAAATACAAAGGTGGATCTGAGTATTGAACATAAAGCCCCAATCTCAGAGCTGATCTGGCTCCTTTTGTGCATCTACTCTTGCTTCTTGTTTGACACCCAGAGGTGCAGGTGTTTGTGGTGCAATTTCATGGTCTCATGATTTACAGCGTGGCTGGAGAATAGGAGCTGTGCTCTGAGACAGGGTTTCAAAGGTTCTGTTTGTTTCTCCTCCTGTTGCTCCTCCAGACAAAATCTCTGAGGAAAATGAGATTGCATTGAAGTGCCTGTTTCTAGACCAGAGATGGCTGTTCATGTGTAGGTCTGGGTTAGTGTTAGTGGCACCAGTGGTGTGTGCAGCATGGGGCAGGCACTGGTCCTTGCTCTGCTCTGATCACAAACTGCCTCAATTGATGAATGGATTTGAATCAAATCAGAATCACATTTGAGTTGGCAAAAAATTGCTTCCTGAGCAATCTGGAGATGTTCCCTGCTGGAGCTGAAACAGGGTAACTGCTTGTGAGGCTGTCCCTTGTCCATCCCAGGAAAAAGCCAACATTAGCCGACTGTTACTACTGACAGCCATCTAAACCAGTGAAACCATTGCAGGAAAAGCAAAACTCTTGCTTTAGGTTGGTTTTGTCTTTTCTCCACAGCTTCTCACCATTTTTCTCAGCTGTGTTATGATTCTTCTGTGGAAAAATGTTTCCTGTGACATAGTTGGACATTTTGGCAAATACAAAGTTGATGACAATCATTGTAACTGTATTTCTAGACAGTTTCTACAATGAATGCAGGTTTTTATCTGTGGGCTTTGGCCCTGGGCAAATACTGACCACTTGACCTGAGAGATCTTGGTGGGAAGCACACACTTTGTGTGCCCCATAAAGACGTCTGTCAGTCAGAAGCTCCACTGGCCTGCTCTGCCTTGTGATATGGCTGCTTTATACCCATCCTTATGTCATTCTTGACATCATGGTGTTAATCTATCGGCAG
Source organism: Psilopsiagon aymara (assembly GCA_024733675.1). Lineage (NCBI taxonomy): Eukaryota > Metazoa > Chordata > Aves > Psittaciformes > Psittacidae > Psilopsiagon > Psilopsiagon aymara. The sequence continues at coordinate 13,059 of JANRGW010006992.1, read as the reverse complement.
CAAGCCTGTATGCTCTGTCTCATGCGGTGTAGATTACAGAAGTCTCAGGCTAATGTTTTCCCCTCTCCCTGTTTCTGTTCACGGTTCTGTTGGGAAGTGCACCAGAAGTGTTTTCCTGGAGAGCAGCAGCAGAAGGGAGCCACTCAAGTTATTCTGGCCAAACAGAACAGCCGCTACAAGTCGCTGTGAACAACAGTTGTGTGAATTCATGGCAGGAGAAAGCAGATGTTAAACCTCCCAAAGCTGGGCCTTTCCTCCCAGACGGACACCTTCCCACTCGATTCCATCTTGGTCTTCCTGTCTCCCCCAGGAACGCCTCTTTGAGAGCTGCTGTTCCTGGGTGGTACCAGGAGATGGTTTAACGGTAAACCAAAACACTTGCAGCCTGTCTCCCAGTTACGGAGCTTGAACAGTATTTCTGTGCTGCTTGTGACTGCTGTGGGGGATTTTATGTCTTTGCCATGGGAGTGTCAGGTCAGTTTTAATGCCACAGAGTCATAGAATAGTTAGGGTTGGAAAGGACCTTAAGATCATCTAGTTCCAACCCCCCTGCCATCAGTTACTTTCAGCTCTGGGCTGGATCATTTGGAACAGGATTTTGCAGTGACTAATACTGGGCGCCTTTCTATATTAGCAGCATTTTCTTTCTCTGGCCTTTTCAACACAAGTTTCAAATCCTGTTCTACCCAGCTGTTGGCCAAGTTTGGATGCTCTGGGACTTGGGACAAACGCACACATGTTTAGATGCTTTTCCCAAATATCATCCAAGTCTCTCAGGCCTGACAGATGGTTTGGCAGGACTAATTACACTTCCTGGTTTTGTCACAGATTAGCAGTGTCCATAAGTCTTTAACATGTGAGGGCTGTTTGGGAGCCGATGGGGAGTAAGCTCATTTCATTTTACAGCACACTAACCAAGGGGCACCAGAGGAGAAATGGTCAGAATTGCTTTTGTTCATGTCATTTAAAGAGCCCAAAACTTACAATCAGAGCATAGTCCATCCAGCTCAGCATGAAGCCAGGTTGTTCCAGGAGAGCTGTTCCAGGATACCATGCTGTATCACCTCTCTGGGTCATGTATTCTGCCTTTGTTGTGACTGATGGTTTAAGATGTCTCAGGATTGTTTCCATGTGTCAGTGAATGGCGGCTATTATCGAGTTGTCTTTGAAAATCACTGCTTACATGAATAATGAGAATATCCACACTTGTATTAAGTAGGATGCAGTTATATACGTCCTCTTCAGCTGTAAAGTACTGGGAACAAAGGAAACCCACCCAGGCTCTGTAAAGCTTCTTGCTGCTAAGGTAATAAAATGCCATCTGCATTGGGCATAAGAAATTGGACTAAGCAGGCTGTTGCCACGTACGGATCTCTGATGCTGTTCCCTTGTGTACGTGTTCATTGCTCTGCTGCTGTCACAACATTTTCAGACATTCTATGTAGATATGTAAGCAAATGAATAAAACTGGAAAAAAGAATTCTAAATCTTTGAGTATCAAAGCTCAGAAACATTTAAAATCCTAGCATTGTGGAGTGGTTTGTATAGACAGGGTCCTTACATCCAGTTCCAGTCCCCTGCCACGGATAGGGACACTTTCCACTAGACCAGGTTGCTCAAAGCCGTGTCCAGCCTGGCCTTCTGGCCACATTCTTTTATGAGCTTCTGATAGTATTGCTTTCTTGAATCAAGAGTGTCCCACTATATGAATCATAACAGGAAGAATAGCGAGAGGTGTAGCCTATTGTCCATGTTTCATGGCCACCTTTTCATGAAACTCCCATTTTGTATATGAAGAAATATCCATAGCTGTTTATTACTTTGGGTTAGTTTTATAGTATAACTTAATGTAGCCAGAAATGAGAGGAAGCTCAGAAGAATCTCTTTAATAGCAGATTTGACACAGCAAAAGCCTGCTGCTGTGGGGATGAATCTCAGTAATTGTTTTGTTGTATTATGATGCACAAAGTGCAGTTCTGAAGCAGTGAAGCTTTGCTCCAAGTGAGTTTGGTGTGAGAGCAAAAACTGATTTAACACTAAGTCTATTTCTTTGTAGCAGCACAGTGGAAAAAAAAAAAGCCCCAAATTCTACTGCTCCTTGAAAGCATTATTTTGAGTGAGACAGGAGGTTTGCATGCATTTAGTCTATTAATTATGCTGTTTAATGTGACCTGCAGAGAGCTTGCTCACCAGATGGGATGGAGCTCATCCTTTTCCATTTGTTACATGTGTTGAGAGTTGGAAACCACTTTGCTTCTCTGAGGTATCATGGCACAGGCCATAGGCACAGGCAGCAGTAATGCATGAACGAGCAAGAAACTCATCTGCCTTCAACCTGCTGGTATTTCCAGAGGCACCATCAGAACCACAGCACCTCCCCTTCCCAAAAAGGAATGTGTCCTGGTTCCTTGCCCTGCTAATTCTTGTCTATGATGAGAAAACTACAGGTGGTACAGAGCGGTCATGCTGATCAATTCAGGAAGGGATCAGTGTCGCCGTGTGAGCTCTCATGGCAGGCAGAGAGCAACCTCCTGTGCGTTAGCCTGAGCTGTGGTCCCCACCAACGTTCAGGAGAGCCTCCTGCTGTCCTTGCAAATAAATAAATATGGATATTTCCATCTTCTGTCTCTCTCCTTGGCTTGCAACAGGAGCTCATGAATCAAGCGTCAAGAAGCCAATTGTAATGATGTATGTGATTAACAGCCTGGAATTCTTTCCCTTCTTTCTTTGTTTTAGCAATTTTGATGTGTAAATACATAAAAGGGAGGGAGGTTCTTGTCACAGCAAGTGAAAGGGGGGCACCTCCCACCCCCCATACAGGAGCACATGCATGTGCATTGCTTCCCTGCCATGTGCTGGGTGGGAGGAGGCTCCTCCAAGCCGAACAGCACGCGGCGCTGCCTGAGGGATTGGGAACATATTGCTTGGCAGGTGGGGCCCCCTCGCACGCATTCAGTGTTATTTCAGCACTGACAGCAAAAATACATCACACAGGCCCATGGTGCCAGCGTGCTCCAGGGTAACCTCAGCAGAGGACTGCAACCTAGAAGCAGAGCGCTCGGGCTTAGTGTGTTGGTTTGACCCCAGAAACTGGTCCACACAAGGTCAGGGCAATGCCTTGCTGTCCATAAGGACTGGGCCATCTCTGTGTGGGTCTACCTGGCAGCTGCTTTGAGGATGAGCGCCAGTGATGCTTTCCCTTCCAACCCGCTGGCCTGTTTTCCTCTTCACACGGCATGGGAAACCAGAGCTAACCATGAAACCTTCCGTATATTTTGGTCCTCTGCAAATGCAAACTTGAGAATTTTCATTTATTTTATCTACTGGTTTATTAGAAGCTTACATGGTTTATCTGCTGGCTGGTGAGGTGTATATAGCGCTCATTTAGGAAATATTGTGGTCCAGATGTGCCAAGTCTTAGTATCATGTGGATATCAAATGGAGAGTTTTGTAAATACGTGTTACTTTGTTCAGAAGGTTTAGGAAGTGCTTATGGTGTTGTCTACTTTGTTTCAGCTGAGGTACAAGTAGCTTTCTTTTCCCATTCCAATTACAATCATTGTAGGTTTGCCTTAGTTTCATTTAATTTCAAACCCAAGCTGAGTTGCAGGTTGATCTGTTGATCACAGTTCAATTTAGCTTGCACTTCATTATCCAACTTCTTCACAAGCTAACAAGAGAAAGGGAAGTCAGGAGGAAAGTGATAGAGAAGTAATAGATGCTGCACTTTGCAAAGCACCCTGCAAATGAACTTCTTTTTAAATGTGGGGATTTCTAAAGGAAAAAGTTACAACGTTCAAGGACCTGCCCAGGTTTGTAGGTGCTCTGCATCCCCCCATATCTGACTGTATTCAACTGGGTGCATAAGTGGAAAACCAATATCCTACTTTGAAAAGAAGAGAAGCTGGGGAAAAATGAGGGAGGAGCATCTGGAGGCTCTCAGGATATACAGTGCCACAGCATTTCCAGGGACCTCTGCTGTGCAAGAGTGATGTTAGTCTGGGCAAAGCAACAAGACTCAGTGCAGGTCTGGAGAAATTCAGACATGGAAAGGTCCTTAAAAGAGATAGGAACAAGTGAAGGGTGGATTTTCTATCCGAGGATCAGATTCCATTTCTTCATTTCAGAGATTAAAATCTGACCTCTGTTTGGCTTTTCTTTTGCTTCCGAGACCTCCAGTAACTGATGTAAAAGAATTGCACGGATTAATTCCTAGCAGAGTCTTTCTAAGACTTACTCAGTTCCTCAGTACATTGATTTCTTTATCTACAATGTATTAGAGGTAGCAGCTCGCAGTAGAAGTCAGTTTGGGCAAATGCTTATATGTACCACACACAATGCAAACCAACAGTGACTGTGTGATAGTTCATTTTGTGCTGTGTGGGTACGACCAGATTGGCAGTCACATGGAGCACCTGAGAAAATTCAAGTGCTCAATGAGAATGGGAAAACTTATCTTTAAACTTGTCCAGAGTCATTATTCTTGTGTTAGGATTTGCATGGGTAAATCCCTCATGAGGAAAGATTGAGAAACGTCTCTGCATTCTGTTTTGGTGTTTGGAATTGGCAACCAAGCGAGAATTAAATCATGGGCAAAGCTCCAGATGCCTCAGCCAACATGTGGAGAACTTCCTGTGGTCGCTTCGAGAGTCTGTTTGATTTCATTGACGTAAGTAAGCCGAGTAGATGAAGCCCTGGTAACTCCCTGAGATGGATGAAACGCGTCAGGACACAGGCAGACAGACTTTTTTGTCATCCTCAGGCCTAAATTTATGCTTGTGGTTACCTCAGGAGACTGAGATTTCCTGAAGTCTGTGCCGCAGCTCATTTGTATGTGTGTGCGTTTGTGTTGCAGAAGCAACTGATTTTGTCAGCAGTGGCTTTCTGGAGCCAAAGGACGCAACATGCCATGGTCCGAGCTGGCTCTGGTTCGTTCCTGCCTGAGCACTGCTGTTACAGCCACCTTGTTTGACTCTCCTGTAACGTGTGTTCACCCTTGAAAAGAAACACCATAAATCAGAGTTTATGCTGCAAGGAGGAGACAGGTTCCCCCCCTGCTCCATCTTACTTGGAGTGGAAGATGCAGTAGGAAGCAGTCCTACACTTCACTGAGGTTTCTCCACACAGGAGCTGGAAGGGCTCAGCAGCAGCACTTGATGAAGCTGACCTATAAATCTCACTGATTTCCTGTTCTGTGTCCCCTTGGCAGTGCTGCTGATGTGCTGTGGGTGCAGCTGGTACATCCATGGCAGCCGCAGGTGGCTCCCACAATATCCCCCATCCCATTTGGCAGCACTCAGGGGATAGTGGTTTATTAACTCACTTCTCACCTATAAAGCCTCCTAGACAAATGCCAGCCTGGCGCTGGAGTGCCTCTGCACGCTCAGGCTCTGCTCGCTGGAGTGCTGTGAGGAGCTTGTCAGACCTCTCTGCAGCTGTACAAGTAAACTGCGAGTTTGTTTGCTTCTTTGTTTCTGCAGATTCATAGGCTCAGTGAGGAGCTGTCATTTTGCTTGCAGAATGATACTAATTTAAAAATAGGAAATCTGCTAAAGTATTAATGATACCAGATGTGGCTGTTACAGGTTTTTTTCTTTACCTGTCATGTACAATAGCGATGAATGTTATTTTCCCAACTGCTGTGCTGAGGCAGGAAGAAAACTGTGAAAGGATCAAGATTTTTCCCTTTGCGATATTGGCATAAACTGGCTTTCTTCGGGCAGAGGTGGTGGGGTTTTTGTTTTGAAAGAGCATTGCCTAATAAGTGCTGTATAACTGTATGGCATCTGATTTTCCTCACATTGCTAACACAAGCTGTGCTATGAGCATGGAGAATAATGAGCTCTAACTGTCCTACATGGGTATGTTTAGTCTGTGGAGAAGAGGCTCAGGGGAAACCTTATAACAGTCTTTCAGTACCTAAAGGGGTTACAAGAAACCTGGAAAGGGGCTTTGGAAAAGGGCCTGTAGGGACAGGACAAGGGGAATGGCTTTAACCTGTCAGAGGGGAGATTGAGATGAGCTCTTGGGCAGAAGCTCTTCCCTGTGAGGTGCTGAGGCACTGGCACAGGGTGCCCAGAGAAGCTGTGGCTGCCCCATCCCTGGCAGTGTTCAAGGACGCATTGGACAGGGCTTGGAGCAACCTGCTCCAGTGGAAGGTGTCCCTGCCCATGGCAGGGGTTGGAATTGGATGAGCTTTAATGTCCCTTCCAACACAAACCAGGCTGGGATTCTGAGAACACTGATTTCCTCTTCCCTCTGCCCATGCCATGCACACATTAGGTACTTCTGGCTCTGGGGTATATTTCTTCTCTGGACAAGCAAACAACATATACTCTGTGGTTTACTATTAGCTGGTTGATTATCTCTGTGAACAGGCTGAGCTGTATCTCTCTTTTCCATACTGGAGTTCCTGATTTACATAAAACTCCTCATAATTTGATGTGGTTTAGATCTCTATCAAATTTAATTGAAAGGGAACAAGGGGTTTGGAAATTACCAGGGCTCAGTGGACTGACAGTCTGTTTGCATAAAACTTGTTTTCATAGAAAGCCAGGCAAAAGATTAAGTAAAATCACAAGTCTCAGTAGTGTGATTTGTGCCATACAGATACATGATGACAAAGACACCACCTTCCACTTTGTCCCTGAAGGACAGGTGAAAAAATTACCATATGAGGTTTATAGTATTTCAGAGGTGCTTTGTAAGCTGGCTGAGTAACTATGCAAAGCAAAAGACCGTGGATAATCAAGCTCTTCATCCTCTTATGCTCCTGTGTTGCACCTACCAGTTGTAGGTAGTGCCGTTTTGACAGTGCTGCAGCGTGCTAACAGTGCTGTGTAATATTGTTCATACAGGAAAATCAGATAAAGTAGTATTGCAAGGGAAAAGCTACTGGTGTTCATAGCTTTTACATCCAGACAAAGAGTTGGGGAAAGGAACCCCAGAGTGTGTATGCTGCAGGTATGATTCTGCATGAATTTCCTCAAAGTGAGATCATGTAAAGTGTAAAACCACCATGTTCAATTTTATATGCCTAAGTAATCATTTGTACTGCACACGGAGGCCATTTATAACTCCATGGCAAACCTCAGGAATGACCTTTGAGCCCCTGTTGCTGAAGAGCAGGGGCTTGGTGTGGTGGCAGACCTTCTCACATTGTTCCAGCGGATGGACTCCCTCAAGCTTTCCTCAATGGAATGAGCGACCCCAGTAGACTAAAAGAAACCAAGTCCGTTCTTACAGACCCGCACAGGAGCAGCACGTGAATCCCTTGGGTTCACAGCCCACAGACTGGAAAGCACTGAGCTAAAGAAAACATTCTGTCAGCAGTTAGCAGCCTAGGAAAGACAAGTCACACTTGGGCAGTTGCAACCCTATCCACTTGTGGGGAGGGGACACACATGTTCCCTGGTTATTGCATTACTGGGGGGGTTGAGGTTGATTTAAAACCACTGCATTGAGAGTTCTTGGAGGCTTGTTTCTGCACATATACAGGCTCATTACCAGGAAGTCATCATTTACAGTGTTTATCTAGTGAGTTATGAAAATACCCAATAATAAGAGCAATGACTCAACACAGCATTTTCCAAATTGTGAAGTAATCTTTGGATTTTCCAAGATTATTATTATATTAGTTGCACTTTTTAGTCTGTCAGGAAAGAAATAAATAAAAGGCCTGTGTTTTTCCATTAACAGTCGGGGAACATCTGTTGCGTATTGTAAATAACATACTTATAAAGCAAACTGATAATAACTACTCAGACTATTTCCCTGTGCTGGCTGTAGTGTTCAGCGCCATACAATATGTTATATATTACACTCTTTATCTGGCCTGGAATAAAACAGGATTCTTCTGATAGCACCAGTCAGTTACATGTAAAATGATCCAAAGTGTTTGCAAAACCTCTAAAAACATACATTTCAGATGGTATTAATGAGAACAATAATGATAGACCAGGGTACAGAGGTATCGAGTGATACAGCTCTGTATTTGGAAGAGCATGCAGCTCTGAGGTCATGTTGTGGCTGAAGCAGTTAAAACGGGGAGGGATAAAAGGGTTTTACAATACACTTTTCCTCTGAATCTCTGACAAAATTCATTCCAACCCTGGAATAAATGATTTCTGCATGCTAATCCAGCTAATGGGAAAATAACTCTGTAGAGTTCTTCTTTGAAATTCCATCCTAAAATGCTGCACTTTGTCATCCTGAAGTTCCTAACTCACATTTGTAAGATCGAAGGTGTAGGAATCCACAATTAATTTGGAGGTCCTTTGAAGCTAAACTTCTGCTAACATTACCTTCTTTAACTGCTGAAATAAATGTGGCTTTATTGTAGTGATACAAGTAGCAGGTGAACACCAAACAGCTTCACAGCTTTCACAGTTATGTCAATCTAAAATTGGCATGATTCTTACAAAAACAAGGGCCGCACTACTGGAAGTTTTCCATGAGGTGGAGTGTGTACTTGATGGGCATTTTGAAACAGGCTATTTCCCAAGAGCCAGGAATCAGCAGCTCTTCAACTGATCAGTAGCTGCATGCTATAAGTAGAAGCCTTTTCTCCTAATACCCTTCTCCCCACTGAAGTCACCCAAGAGAGACAGAATTGTGTCCATAAATACAGGTGAGTCCAGCTGACCTCTTTCCTTCCCAATGAAGAAGAACAGTTCTAAAAGGATAACATTGAGTTTTATAATGGTATAATAAAACCACCTGAGTTTCTGGGTGTGTCCCTCATCCTTTGCATACTTAGTTTGCTTTGCTTCAGCCTTTTTCTGTGTAGTTATTTCTCTTTTGCCATCTATGCCATTTGGCATCACAAATGCCCTCTTGCTGCTTGCTGGTACGTAAAGGCCTGAACCTTATTTTATTTCACCTTGACATATCCTTAGTGAAGAAAAGCAGAAGGGAGAAGAGTGGCATTTGGCTAGAAAATCTTTGTCTTCTAAAGCAGCAGTATCGTCAATGCCATCTGTTATCGTTACCCATGATATTATCTGAATCAGAACCAAAGCAGTTAAAATGCCTTAATGCACACATAGCTCACAGTGTAGGACATGATTAAGTGCATGGATGAAATACTTATGTTTCCAGAGTCAGATGTCAGTGTTTCTAAATAATATATTGAAGTTTTTTTTGGAAGTCCCACTCTTTCTATCCTCAGGAGTTCCAGATGCAGCATATCTTTAGTTATTGAATCTTTCCTATGGCTTAATGGACTGTGGCTGAATCCCCAACTAATCTAATTTTTTTATACCATAGTTGCTGTCACCAGCAGCTACCCTGGCATGACAAAATGAAACATTAATTAGTGTGAGCGTTTGAATCTCTCCTCCCTCTTCCATGCGCAAAGTGGTTTCAGAGGAAGTAAAAGGAAAGAAGAGATCAGACTGAAGATGGCTGTTGGTCTGGGTACTTCCACAGTCACCTTCAGCTGCGGGACAGCAATGATGTTGGGCTGCTCCCTTTGCCTTTTTGTCATGAAGAGTTTGTATCACCATGTGGACACCAAGGAGTTGTGGTTTCTTTATGCTTGCAAGCCCTGTAGTGGCTTGCGAGGTGTCTTGAACTGTTCATCCCTAAGCATGTACTTTTGAAGGTGTAGAGTCAGTAAATTTGAAGTTATCTACTGGTGGCTTGCTGTCTTTCCTTATGATGTAGATCTCTCTTGAAGGACTTTTGTGAGATTTCTGGGTTCAACAAATCACAGGTTGAAAGCTGCTTTGGTACAGTATGTGTTGAAATAAGGAATGGTTGTGTTCCTTAGATGGGCAAACACGAGCCCATACAGGCAGACACACTGCATGGAATTCCTGCTTGGGAGTTTGGGCTGAAAGTTGGGTGTAGGCATGAGTGGGTGAATTCAGAGGGGTGATACAGGTTTGTCAAAAGAGCAAATGTAATATAGTCATTTTAATGAGATATCAATTTGGCCGTGCTGACATGAGATAATACTTAATAGAGCATAGAGTCAGAGGATCTATTTTCTCTACCTGCTGTCACTGGAATGTGGGATCAACGCTACAATGGTGCTGTAAGAAGCTGAGGAGCTTCTGTGCTGGGCTGCTGCTAGAGCAGCATATACGTGTTTTCTTAAGGCTCAAGGCCCATGTCATTTGCCCACTTACCCAAGAGTGGTGATGAGTGTGGAGGGTTAATGCCTAGTTTTAAAAATGCCTATTTTGTTTCCAGCAACAGGCAATTATAAACCTGTTCAGCCAACATGGATACATTTTCATTTAAAACACTATTCTGAAAGTGGTATTGTATGCCGTAAAATTACACATCGTGTGCCAAGACAAGCAATTGATGCTCTCCTGTAAAATACAGTAAACACCTCCTCCCTGCCCTTCCTTTGGCTGTCGATCAGATTTCAGAATCATGAAATTTTACAGTATTGCTGGTTAGAAGGGCTCCCCACTGGGAGCAGATGCCATCTCTGTCTTCATAGACTCAGAGAAAGTCCTGACATGTTTCATGGCGTTCATACGTGGAAGTCTGTGAAATGGAAAGGAAAACAGCTTTTTCTGTCAACCTGTCACTGATATAAGCTCTTACATTTCATCAGAATGACTAAACTTTAAAGCTGTTTCTTCAGTGCTGAGTATATTTGAGAACTCCCAAGTGTTATCAGATTTATAGAGTCCCAGCATATGATAGAAGACCAAAGCATTTTGTGGCATGATATTAAAAATTCATTCAGATACTCGATAAACCGTGGATGACAAAAGTCTGAAATGGAATAAGGTAGAGTGAATTTCTCCATGGTTTATTGACCTTGATTCCTCTACACAAAATAAATAGACAGAATGGGCTAAAATCTCTTCTTTATGAAGGCGAAATCCTGGCAGTCAAAGACGGGCTCATAAAAATGCTCTCTGGCACATACCTTGGCAATGTTAGAGGTTGGAGGCAATGGAAATTTATTGCTGGTGCCGCAATGTATGTGTCTGTATTTCAGAGAAGGAGAAAGCAGGGGCTGCTTTTATGAGGTTACTGATGTTATTCTGTGGAGAACAGAGAAAGAAAACATGCTTACTGTCGTCATTTGGTGTTCTTTCCCTGAAGGTACAATAAGATAAAACACTTCCCTTTGCATACCCATTTTTTATTTGTTTAGAAAAGAGGAAAAGCAGTGGTTCAGAGCAAGGGGGTTGACATCTTTCCCTGCTGACAGAGGGCTCCATCCTGCTCCGTGAGGTTTTCCTGTCTCGCTGCCGTCAGGGAGCTGGATGCCTCATTGGCTTCACGTATTAAACTTTTGTGTTGAAAGCCCAGTTGGATCTGGTGTGACAAATGGATTTTACCTGCTGCCGAAAAACGCAGCCCCCCCTCTCTACACCTCCCATCCTGCCTAACCTAGCCCCCAGGAGCACTGAAACAGAAAGCTGCCCTTAGGCACCATCTGTTTCTGCCAGCTTCTACTTTGGGCCCTGCCTTTACATCTGTTAAGTAGAGGCAGCTTACTTGATGAGTTGTTTTGAAGAAATATCTGGTCTCCCCACCACGTTCATTAACTATTGCAGCTCTGCTGAAGAGAGGCTCTGTGATGCAATTTAGCTGTAGTTAACTGAATTCATTGAAGTCAAAGGCAGAGATTATTTTTGCATCCCGCAGGAATAAGGAGCAGCACTGGTTTAGCAGCACTCTTTTCTCTTCCCTTTGAAAAGAAAATGCTTTTGTGTTTGCCTTGTGAACCACCATTTAAAGCAGTGATGAAATCTAGAGGGGATTTAAAGTGACTAGTCAGAGACTGATAATTTGTTATTCCTCCTTATAAAACACAACCAAGCTGCATGCGCAGCACATGCTGAAATGAATGTATTAACCATATATCCCTCCCAATAAAGAAAAGCAACTGCTCTATTTCTAGCACCTCCCTAAGTACCCCAAAGCTACTGATTTGTTAAGCTGGCATTCTTCTCATGGACAAACCCAGCTTTCTGGAGCCACTGGAATTTTTTCATGGCCAGCGATCAAGAGCTAGAGGAAACAAACCCAAAATCCACTTAAAATACTTGAGAAAAATGGATTCAGTATGTTTGTGTTTGGATTTGCTCGCATTAGAAAACAGAGTTTAACAGGCGCTCAGAGGAAAGCAGGCGTCACACAGTTTATATAGCAGGCAGTATAACACAAATAGAAAGGAAAGAGAGTTGAGGGGAAGGAGGGAGCAAGGCCTTGTTTTACAGACGAAGGATGCAGACACAGGAAGAGAGGGGAGAGGTTTTTTTACCCGAAGTTGCTAAAGAAGAGTGCCAGGAATTAAGCCCACGATTTTAATAATCTTCTGGTCTAAAGCCATAAACGTGGGACCATCATTTGTGTGCCGGCTGGACAGGCAGTTTACTGAGTTCTCCACATCTACAGAGTTACTTTAGAAGCAAAATTTGGTCATAACACAAATGGAATTTTCTTTTGTTGTATTTGTTACATTTTTATCTAAAAAGATGCCCTGAAGCTATAATTATGCATTACAATATATGCTATTCAGAGATGTCCCTGTTGGTTATAAGAATGAGGATAATTTATATGTTAGTTAAAAGCTGGCACCTCTCTGAGTCATAGGTAGTAAAATAAATACAAGTAGTTCCATGAGCAAAAACTTATCAAAGCCCCATTTCCCATAGAGAGTTAATTCAAGGCTCTGATTGATGCTTTTTCCTTGGAGTTCTTCTAACATTCCTTTTCTGTGTGCATTTTCTGGTATGAAGGGAGGTGTGATCACACACTGCAGCCTTTCTTTCAGGCTCTCTGGGTCTCTGTACCAACTGGCCGCCTTTCTCAGATAACTCACAGGAGCTTAATTAGCTTTGAAATTTCTTGTCAAGTGTGGGTGAAATTGGCCAATGAGTTCAGACATTTGGAGAAGGTTGAACAGAGCGGGGAGCTGCATGGACTTCATTCATTGGTGATAGGACAAGGCGTGATGGGTTCAAGCTGAAAGAAGGGAGATTTAGGTTGGATATAAGGAAGTTCTTCCCTGCGAGGGTGCTGAGGCGCTGGCACAGGGTGCCCAGAGAAGCTGTGGCTGCCCCATCCCTGGCAGTGTTC
>JANRGW010006991.1:5112-20455 GCA_024733675.1 Psilopsiagon aymara | reverse complement strand
CCTTCAGGAGCCTTCTCTTCTCCATCTGCCCCAGCCCCGCTCTCAGCCTGGCTCCAGAGCAGAGCTGCTCCCGCCCTGCAGCAGCTCCATGGCCTCCTCTGGCCTCGCTCCAGCAGCTCCAGGTCCCTCCGGTGTTGCCCCAGAGCTGGGTCAGGACTGCAGTTTTGGAGTTTATTTTGTTGTTACTAGTTTGGGGATTTTTGGTTTTGTGTCAGTATGGAGTGACAATACACAGCGTGGATGGGCTGGCGGGTCCCTGGAGCCCAGGCCCAGGTGCTGCATTTCAGCTGCAGCGAAATGACCTGCCATTTCATGTGCACTGAGTTCTTTGTGTTACTTGAGAGTATCCCTGTGTCCCCTGCCCACTGCAGTGTGTAACCAGAGCAGGGTTTGTGCAGATCATCTGTGCAGCAGAAGTGAAGGCACTCATTTCCATAGGAGGGGTAGGTGGAGCACCAGGATTCCCTGCTGTGAAGTGCTCCTCAGTCAGGAAATGTATTCTTGTGTTTAACCTTAATAAGAACTTCCTTATCTCTGGAATCTGGTAGGATGATTGCATGCTGGCAAGCCTGTCTAGTTTGCCTCCTGTGCAGTACAAGCTGAGTGAAAAAGAAAGGGCTGTTTGTTCTTCTCCTGTGAAGATAAAGCATGTAAATACACATGCTGCCTGTGAAAGTATGTGATCACTGGGATTGGTGCTTGTGGCATATGATCCTTATGATTGCCCCATCCTGTTTCAAGCTAAATTACTGCCTCGGACTCAGCTGTCACCTTGATTTCTTTTGCCTTTTTGTAATCCCATGTCTTTTACAGGCTTCTGGGAAGAACCTGAACCTGAACGATGAAAGCCAGCACGGGCTGCTAATGCAGCTGCTTAAGCTCACACACAACTGCCTGAACTTTGATTTCATTGGCACATCAACAGATGAGTCCTCAGATGATCTTTGCACTGTGCAGATCCCAACCAGTTGGAGATCAGGTAAGCTGGCTATGATCTACACCACAGCAGCTGAGAGCAAGGGTGATCTGCTCCATCCCTTGCTGTACTGCAACAAGTGACCATGCAGGATGCCAGGTGTGAAATCCAGCCTTTCCTTAGTGCCATTACAAACACTGTTCAGTTGGGATTGGCTCTCTTGAGCTATAAAAACACCCTCTGCCCTTCCAGTCTTCCACCTGCCGATTCAGGAAACAGCAAATGGTTGGGCTGCTTTAGAAATGGCAGTACCAAGGACTGGGCACCTGCTCTCAGCATCCTTGCTGTTCTCACCAGTCACTTTGCAGGCAGTTTCACAGATTGTGTGCTTAAAATATCTCCCTGTAATTTTGTCTTAGCAGCAAGTACCAGGAGGTTTACTTTATTTCTAGGAAAGGAAATTGGGTAAAAATGTCAAATCCCTTAGGAATGTTCTCCTAGAGAGGTACTTCACATGACAGTACACATGCCATGGTTGGGAAGCTGAGCTTTACACCTATGGCAAGCAGGAGATGGGGGTGTCCTCAGTATAATGCTCTGTTCTCTTTCAGCATTCTTGGATTCTTCGACCCTTCAGTTGTTTTTTGATCTTTATCATTCCATCCCTCCTTCATTTTCTCCTCTGGTAAGTTCAGTGTTTATCTCCCTTACAGACTCCACTGCCAGGCAGTGTGTGCAGGATTCATCCAGGTGACTTACTGGTGATTAAAATGCCTTAGGCTGGCTTCAGACAGCTGCCTCCGCGATGACACTGCCTTGTGCCATAGTGACAAAGGATCCAGTGCTGCTGTTTGTATCTGGATGTATCTGCAGGTTTAGATTTGACCTGAGAGCAGCTTGTTTGCTTCCAGCCCCCTTGCTTGTCCTTCCATAGCTTGGAGCCTGCCTTCTCACTCTCTCAGCCACCCCTGTTTGAGGGATGCTATTCCCACTGCACTGCTGAGTCAATCCTAAAACCACACTGCGAGTAGGTAGGGAGCACAACTGATGAATGTAATTTCTCCTTCCACGCTTTCAAACTAGGCCATGTCCCAGTTGGATGAAGGGGCCAATAGAACAACTGAACTCAAAGATGGAGTATTTCTTCTTGGGCAAACAAAGGCCTGCCTGCCAGGTGTTGCCCTGTCTCATAAATACTTCTCAGCCAGAGCTGGGCAGAGGGAATGAGGTTTTGCCTCTGGTTGAGGCTTGCAGGGTGCTAGTCCTAGCGAACTGCTGCTGCTCTTCCAGATCGTATTCACTCCTCTGTTACTACTGCAACTGCACCCTGGGAGTTCACTCTGGATTTCAATTCCAGAGGGTGGGTTGAGAACAGCTTCATTTGGTTTGATTCCTACCTTTCAGTCTGGCTCCAGCGATACTTCCCCAAGTTTGAGCTAAGTTCAGCAGCTTTCCCTGCCAATCCGGGGTATGTTCAGTCTAATGCAATCTGTGTTCTCCATCTGAAGAAGTCCCAGCATTTCTGGGAGCAGAGTTTGAAGCACACCTTTGACGTACCCAAATGACACAGACTGCAAAGAGCAGGAGCTGTTCCAGTGCATCCAAAGGAGCAGCAGACTGAAACGATTTCTTGTGTCATTTCAACACAAAAGGAAACATGCTGTTCACTTTATTGCTCTGATTCCTCCCTTTCTGTTTATTCTTTGCCTCTTCCAGGTCTTGTCCTGCCTGGTGCAGATAGCCTCCGTGCGCAGATCCCTCTTCAACAACGCAGAGAGAGCAAAGTTCTTATCTCATCTCGTGGATGGAGTTAAGCGAATACTGGAAAACCCCCAGGTGAGTATTTGTTTGCAGGCAGTGGAATCGGGTCTCTGCTTACTCAGCATCACGTTGTTTCGCCAAAAATACTTTCTACTGTGTGCGTCTCACTTGTGGCCCTGGGGTGAAAGATGCAGCGTAGAATCCCAGACTAGTTTGTGTTGGAAGGGACCTTAAAGCTCATCCAGTTCCAGCCCCCTACCATGAGCAGGGGCACCTTCCACTAGAGCAGGCTGCTGCAAGCCCGGTCCAACCGGGCCTTGAACACTGCCAAGGATGGGCATCCACAGCTTTTCTGGGCACCCTGTGCCAGTGCCTCAGCACCCTCATCTTGCTGCTCTCTTCCTTTTCTTACCATTCCACCATCACCCTGCACCTCCTGTAGCTGACCACCAAGCACTGGGGAGCGTTTGTCAGTGCTCCTCTTGTTCTCCTCGCAGAGTTTGTCAGACCCCAACAACTACCATGAGTTCTGCCGGTTGCTGGCCCGCTTGAAAAGCAACTACCAGCTGGGAGAGCTGGTGAAGGTGGAGAACTACCCCGAGGTCATCCGACTCATTGCCAACTTCACCGTGACCAGCCTGCAGGTACAGAGTGGTTCTACTCGCTCTCGAGGGGTGCTCATGCCCCTTTGTCCTCTCTTCAGCCCTCTTGGCTGTTCTTTGCCTGGTAATTCGCAGTTATTTTACTGCAAAGCCCCAGAGGCTCTGGCAGAGCCCTGTGGGGGAGCATTGATGATTCTCTGAACTCCTGAATGGAGCACGATGTGAGGGAAGGCAGAGCTGCTGTGCCTCCAGAGCTTTGCCATGGCCCAGCAGAGGGAAAAAACACAGCTTCTTAAATAAGACTCAATTTTAGACTTAAGTATCAATCACTATTAAAATGCAGTTGAAGGGGTTGCTCGCAATATGAACATCATGCCATACTCACACTGTGCTTTGCACTGGTGGATACAGCGTGTAACTGCACCCTTGCGCAGAATGTGGCCAAGGAAGCTGATAGCTTGCATAATGCCTTTGCTCTTAAATCTTAGTGTTTATCTGGGAAACAGCTTTAAGCTGTACCTTCACCTGGGGGAGCTGCTGGCAGCACGTTACAGCATGAGCTCCGCAGCAGATTGGGACCAAAGGCTTTGGCTCAGCTGTGCAGTTCAGGAACTAAGGATTGTCTGTCAGTGTTCACTGGGTGCTGATAATGCCCATGGCATTCAGGTGTGAGCTTCATTGCTCACATTGGCACTCACATTATTAAAGCTTCTAGATACTGCCTTGTCTGTGCTGTCTGAGTCCAAATAATCTGGGTGAAAGAACCAAGATCATAACTTGCTTTCCTCGCCCTCTCCTCGCTGCCTTCCTCGCTCTCTCTTTCTCCTGCAGCACTGGGAGTTTGCTCCAAACAGCGTTCACTATCTGCTGAGCCTGTGGCAGCGCCTGGCTGCATCGGTGCCCTACGTTAAAGCCACGGAGCCTCACATGCTGGAGACGTACACCCCAGAAGTCACAAAAGCTTACATCACATCCAGGCTGGAGTCTGTGCACATCATCCTGAGGTAAGCAGAGCAGAGGGATGGCAGCAGTGCGCCTGCCAGCACCAGGCTAACGCAGCAGGCTCCAGCGTGTCTCCATCCTGAATTCTTGTTTAGCAATAGGCCTGGCTGCAGGAAGTTCAGGGAGTCACCACTGGTTCGTAAGGCTGGTTCACCTGAACTGCACGTTCTGCCTCTTAAGTTTGTTTTAAGCTGGGTTTTTTGAGACCTTCCTCAATCTCCAATGGCTGAGATTGATCTGAGTGGTCTCTGGTTATGTGTAGCATTCATCTTGCCTGTTAGACATCTGCAGCATACCATTTACACTGCCATCATAGCAGAGAGGAATACATATGCAAAGTGTGACTTAGTTGTTATATCCCTGCTGTAGGATGGCAAAATTATACCTAAAAGTATCTTCTTTTTTTTCCCCTTTGAGTGTAAGTGCAGCCTACGGAACTCCTCAGGGCCTGACCTGGTGTGGGATGAATTCCACCTTGTGTGTGTTTGTTTGGTGAAGACAAATGGCAAATAGAGTAAACTAATGCCTCTCCTCAGGAAGGCTGACCAGCCTGATCCCTTTTAGGTGTCTGACAGCAGGGTTAGCTAGTTCTGGAGTTTGAAATAAACTTGTTGGTGAGGTTTGTGTACTTAAAGGAAACAGGAATAAAACACAGAGAAAGATGGGAAGCTTTGTTAGACAAAGACAACCAGAGAGCGAGCTTGTTCTTACGCTGCACACTGTTCAAAGATCTGGATGAATGTTAAAGATGTAAGAAGAGCTTACTCATCCCAGGTCCCAGTGGCTTCTGCACCTGAGCTACTGCTCTGCTGATATATGGTCACAGTAACAGTCAAGTGATTGCATTGGTTGCTGCAGTTCTTCATCCTGGCAAGTAGCAGAGGCAGAGACTTGAGTCGTTGGAATTGTAGGGCTGAGAAAGCATCTTCTGCATGGTAGAAATAAGCTTGTGTTAGCATAGAAACCTGGAATGGTTTGAGGTGGAAGGGGCCTTAAAGCTCATCCAGCTCTGACCTCCGCCACCGGCACGGACACCTTCCATAGAGCAGGGTGCTCCGAGCCCCATCCAACCTGGCCTTGAGTGCTGCCAGGGATGGGGCAGCCACAGCGTCTCTGGGCACCCTGTGCCAGCGCCTCAGCAGCCTCACAGGGAAGGACTTGTGCCTAATGTCTAATGTAAAGCTAACTGTGGGATTGCAGTGGATGCCTATAATGATGGCCTCCTCAGGACTCACTCCAGCAGCTTCACGTCCCTCTTGTGTCGGGATCTCAGGTCGCACTGAAGCCTGGTCATGGGGAGCTTCTCGTCACCCAGCACCCCCAGGTCCTTCTCCCTGTGGGTTAGTCTGTCTCTACAGTTTAAGTCCTTGTCTAATCTGCTGTCTTGCTGCTTAGGGATGGTTTGGAGGATCCGCTGGATGATACTGGCCTTGTGCAGCAGCAGCTAGATCAACTGTCCACCATTGGCCGGTGCGAGTATGAGAAGACCTGTGCTCTGCTTGTGCAGCTCTTTGACCAGTCAGCCCAGTCCTACCAGGAGCTGCTGCAGAGTGCCACCGCCAGTCCCATGGACGTTGCTGTACAAGAAGGTGAGTGTGTTTGAGAGCTGTGGCCTGGAAGCTTGCACTAGGTTGCCTGTTCCGAGCTCATGTCAGAAGCCTGCACTCATGATGAAAGCCTCGCAGCCAGAGCTGGGAGGCAGATCTCACAAACAGGGTGGTGCTCATAGGTGTAGACTGTTTTTGGCTGTAGACAGGCACAGCATTGCTGCTGAAGATACTGCTGTCCTACAACTGACTCCATTCCTTTTCTGGGGGGAAATGTAGCACATCCTTCCCCAGGCTTTCAGAGGTGAGTTCTGGGGATGTTCCCCCATCCAGAGGCAGTCAGCACTGCCTGGCCCCATCCCTCTGTTGTCAGAGGCAGGTTGTGGAGTGCTCCTTTGAATCTCCCCACTGAGTATGGGACACAAACCTCCAGCTGACTGTTGGTAATGAGTAACTGGGAGTGAGGTTTACAGCTGATAACAGTGTCTGGAGGGTGAAGGAGGATGTCCACAGCATCGGGTGCATTCAGCACGCAGGTTCTGTACTTGCCTGGCTGGTTGGTTTGGGAGCTGCTTAATCCTGCTTGTCAAGACACAGTTCCTTTGGAGGCTAAAGTTTAGCTGTGTTATGCCCCTTCTTTAATAGCATAGCTGGCTTCCTTGTCCAAGGAGAAGTAAGGCACAGGTGTGGAAACTGCTCCTCTTCTGAAGCGATGTTGTCTGATCTAACACAGCACTTCTTTATCTCTCATTGAGAAAAACAGTTTTACAAGTGGAATAGCTTTAAGTAATGAAATCTTCCAGGCAGACCTCGCGTTCCTGTTTGCTTTCCAGCAAAGCCGTGCCTGCAAGTGGAAAACGGAGTAATTTGGGTATAGATGGGCCTGAAAGCAGAAAGGTCCTCCCTCAGAATCCTGTCTTTGCCGAAACAAAATGCAGCTTCCTCCTTGTGATGTGCTGGTTGTGATGTGTCTGTTGGTTGCAGGGCGCCTGACGTGGCTTGTCTATATCATCGGGGCAGTGATCGGTGGCAGGGTCTCCTTCGCCAGCACAGATGAGCAGGACGCGATGGATGGCGAGTTGGTCTGTCGGTAGGGATGCTCTTTTCTAGCTGCACCACCACTGAAGACCACAAAAGAATTGCCCTCCTGAAGCTGCCACAGTGTTCTTCCCCTCTTGTCGCTGAGCAAGTGTGGAATTGGCCATCCTGAAGGAAGAGACTGGGGCGCTGGCCGGAGCCGCTCAGCAGCCTTCTGCTGTGGCTTGGCTAAATTGGGAAATGTGGGTCATGAGAAAGAGAATGAGAGGGGAAGAGCATGTGAGAGGGGGATTACACCAGGCTTAGCTGCATGCATTGAAGCAGAACTAAATGCATGATGGGTACTTGCTGGGGTGGGGGGAAAAGTTTTTCCTATTTACTGATCCAAAGTGGGATTTGTCCATAAATACACTGTGAATATTGTAGTTCTCCTATAGCTTTAACACACCATCTAACCCATGCTGGATCTCTGGGATTGTAAATCCTCTCCAGTGCAAGCTTTATTTGGTGGATGTGAGAACACATAGAACAACCTTGAGTCACACTGAGTGCCTTCTGCTCCAGAGCCAAATTGCTCCACTTGGAAGCTAGGGTAGGAAAAGGATGTAACTGGGAATGTATGGAAGCTGGCCTGTTGGTGAGCCAATGGATGTCAGGCCCTGGCTTCCCCTGAGTTACTGAAGGGGAAGTGGTGAGACCCTGCATGTATTTCAGCTACTTCAGAGCTGTGTATGTGAGAGGTGTTCAGAGAAGTCTGTTTGTGTTTTATCTTTTCCCACTTTGTGCTCTGTGGCACTTGCCAAAAAGAATCTTATTGCTTTTACTCCCGTGCTCTGCTGCATATGCATTACCTGAAGTGCCTCCGCCGCTTCCTTGGCAGCCAGGCCTGCTGACTGTGCACAGGTCACAGCGGTGCTGCTGCTGAAGTTGGGGCTGTCGTTTGGAGTCGGGCTTTTGTGAGGGGAGCACTCTGCTCAGGTGGCTTTGATGGACCAGACATGGGTCAGTGCTCTAAAGCACCTGAAAGGCACTTCTGCGGCAAATTAAGTCCAAGGCCTTGCGTCTCTGTTAAAAGAGATACGGAATCCTTATGATGGCCTTGTGCTGAAGAGGAGTGTGCCCTAGTGAGAGTTTTGTTACCAGTTTTATCAGTTCTTGGCCCCCAATGCCCACAGAAGGTAACAGATACCATTGTACACAGCCTGGAAACAGCAGAAATCCCTTCTTTCTCCCTGTGTCCATCTCCAAGGTGTGTTTTTCCTCTCTCTGCAGGGTGCTGCAGCTGATGAACTTGACGGACTCTCGCCTGGCACAGGCAGGGAATGAGAAGCTGGAGCTCGCCATGCTGAGCTTCTTCGAGCAGTTCCGCAAGATCTACATTGGAGATCAGGTGCAGAAGTCTTCCAAGGTAATCAGTCCTCTTGGCTGCATCTCTGTGGTGATGCAAAGTCCAGAAGCAGCTGCTCTTTTAAGTGAGAGCAAGTGGCATTATTTATTGTCTCTTCTTTATAGCTGCAAACTCTCCAGAGCTTTGCCAGGTGGTTTGGATAAATGTCCAGTGTTAACTTCCCAAACTCTGAGCTGTTTTCGAGCTGTGCTGTAAGTGTCAGGAAGGAGCCAGTGCCTATGACAGCAACCTGGAACTTGAGACCTGTGTTCAGTTTGGTGACTTGCTGGGTTTCTGCTGTGATTTCAAATGATACCTGTGAAAATGCGTGGGTTGCACCACCTCATACACCTGTGAAGAACCTGAGCTTAGCATCTGTGCCTTGCTTCCTCAGCTCCAAGGTGTAGACAGGTATCCAGTCTCTTTATCACAAGGCGATTGTAGATGTACTGGACTTTGCCTTGGTGTCTCTTTAGAGATGCAAAATGCCTCTTTTAAATAAAGAATTGGAGCCTCATCACTCCAGAATCGGGTTCTCTTCCTTTCCAGTCACATATAGCTTTCCTTCCCCACCCCAGAGACTTTGGGGTAGTGATGTGCCAAGAGGCTTAAGAGTTTCAGACAAATACAGTTAAGTTACTGCATGAAGCTGCAGGTGGAGGAGCACAGTGATGTCCCCTTTCCATAGGCAAAGCAAGTGCTCCAGCATCTGAGCACAGTGTCCTGAACGAGGATATAAAGAGGTAGCAGTGATGGGGGCGAGTATTGGTCTGGATCAGATCAGTCGACACACAGGGAAGCATGTGGTCTGGGAACGCCCGGATGTGCACCCCCCCAGGCATGTGTGCTGCAAAGGGAGGACGAGAGAAGAGCAGCCTTTGATCAGAACTTGTTTTCTTGGCAGCTTTTAATTGGTGTTGTTTCCCCCCTGCAGCTCTACCGCCGCCTCTCGGAGGTCCTGGGGCTGAATGATGAGACCATGGTCCTGAGCGTCTTCATAGGAAAAATGTAAGTGTTCCTGATGCAGGCATCAGAGATTCCAGGGTTTGTTTAAAGGTATAACCAGGAAAACTGGCATATGAGGGAGTGTTGTTCAGTCTAAACCTAGGAACATGTGGTTCCTCGAGAGAACATGGGCTTTTGTCAGGGCCTGAGCCACGCGCAATGTCCAGGATTGATTTATCCACCGTGGAGACACCACAGTAAGCTGTGCACCAGCAGAATGGATTCCCTTTGCAGTGCCTGCTCAGTAAAACCGCAGTCAGGGAGGGGACAGCCTCAAGCACTCACGCCCTATCACTTGACTATTGGCAATCACCAGCCACGAAAGCTCAATGGGGAGGGGACTGCTCCTTCAAACTGTGCTGTTCAGTCCCAGAGTAGTGCAAGGTCCTTCCTTAAAACTCCTCCACCCTGGTAGGCGCCTATTTGGCCTGTTCTTGGCAGCTGTCCTCTGGACCAAACCTGTCCATTGGCTTTTTGTCCATGGCTTCAGCAGCCTCCAATAGTATTTTTGGACCAATTCAGTAGCTCCAGTGCTGACACCCAGTGCCGTGTGCCTGGTGAAGTGCAGCCGCTAGCTCCCCCTCAGCTACTATAGCATCACCCCCATCTTTACATGCATGGGGGTGATGCATTGTCCCCAAGGGGTGAAATGGCTCTCCTGGAAGAAGCAAGGGCTATTAGAATTCTGCAGCTGACAGTGGATGGTGCAGGTGCAGAATTGCATACGTCTGCATGTAGTCACTGCCGCAGAATTCTCTTACCCTTGCTGCAGAAACCAGCCCTGGAGTGCCACAGAATTCCAAGGGCCTGGGTATGGGCCAGTGTAGCTTGGGACCCAAGTAGTGAAGATTATCTGAAGGATAATTTTCTAGTCAACCAAATGTAAGTACAGTAATTTTATACCATCATTTTGTGGCTTGTGATGTCTGTGGTCTCGGTGGAGGGTGGAGCTGATGACATTGGGTGACTCTTGAACTGAAGAATCCGCCGCACAGCAAAGGGGAAGCCAAGCAAACCCCTCTGATCATCCTTGTTGTCCTCTTTCCTAGCATCACCAACTTGAAGTACTGGGGTCGGTGCGAGCCCATCACCTCCAAGACGCTGCAGCTGCTCAATGACCTCTCCATTGGATATCCTTTTAGAAGAGCTGTCGGGTGTGCAGAGCACTTGAACCTCAGGATGGGGGAAGAGTGGCGCAGATGTTCGGCTGGAACAGGAGCACTCTGCGTGGACCAGATCCTGACCCACCTCATCTCCGGGGTAGTGAGAAGAGCAGAGTGAGAGTGCGAGTACTTGGTCAGCGCCTTACCTAGACTAAGAGCCCCAGCCTGGTTTGTGTTGGAAGGGACCTTAAAGTTCTTACAGTTCCAACCCCTGCCACAGGCAGGGACACTTTCCACTGGAGCAGGGTGCTCCAAGCCCTGTCCAACCTGGCCTTGAACACTGCTAGGGATGGGGCAGCCACAGCTCTGGGCACCCTGTGCCAGCGCCTCAGCACCCTCACATTGTTCCTAATGTCTAACATAAAGCTAGCTGTGGATTGCAGTGGATGGCTATAATGTAGGTTTTTTCTTTTGGACCATAATTGTTTCGTAGCCTTCCATCCACACTTAATTTGTTAAACTCTGTCTTATGGTCTCTACTTGTTCTTCTTGACCTTCCTGGTCTCTGCAGTAGAGCTTTATGCAACTTGAAATGAATTGAGGCTAGAACATACTGGATCATAGAGCCATAAGTCCCCTTCCAGGTTTGCCTTTGCAGGCATTGTAAGAAGTTTTCTGCTGACTCTACTGCTTCCTTAACACCCCATTTACGTACAGCAGTGTTAGAAAGCTGGTGAAGCTGAGCGCTGTGCAGTTCATGCTGAACAATCACACGGTGAGTCCTTCCATCTCCTGCCTCTTGTCTCACAGCAGCCTCCTCCATCTGCCTGTTGCAGCTGAGGTAATCCCCTCAGTTTAACACCTGGGCTCACTTCTGAAGTTTCCCTGTCTCTCAGATGCATCCATCCTACTGGATGCCATGCATGATCTGGGAAACATGCTGTGTTCCATCTCTCATTGTTCCACTTGGAGGGGCTGTAATTATGCAGTACCTTTCATCCCCAAGGTGTTAATGGGGGGATCTCTACTCTCCACTGAAAGAGCCTTTTCCAGAGAGAAATGCAGGAGGCAGCTGGTCCTGCTGCAGCCAGGCAGTGAGCACTTCATGCAGCTTAAAGCACAATATAACAGCATTCCAGTGCTCCTGCTTTCATTCTGAAAGTGATGAGTTGGAAGAAGTGCCATGGCTTGCTGTCACATCTGGGCTGCTGATTGAAATTGGGAATGGCAGACTGAGCAGCTAAAGCCAGCAGCAAAGCGTCCCATTTCTGAGTCACCTCTGGGTGCATGTGGTCATCTCATATGACTCCCAGCACCACATCCAGAACGTTTGCATTGACCAGTTACACCAGGCACTCTAATCCTTGAGCCAGATGTTTTGCAGGCAGTCCCATGTGCCGTGGTCAGTCCAGAAGCTGCATTCAGACTGCACATTATCTGGAGCTACTCTTCCCATGGAGAACATGGGCAGAGTAACCAGGGTTTCAGCAATTTAATGCTTGAAGGGTCCCATGAGTAAGGAGAGCAGATTGCTTCTCTGCTCTGGAGGCAGAGCAAGACCTCCTTGTCATCTGATCTTGGAGAGTTCCGAGATGAAGGATGATGGACGGCACTGCTGGCTTTGCTAGCGGGTAGGGCACGGTGCCTGTTGCCCTCTGGTGGTGTGTTCTCCGAGGTGGCTGGCAGATGTGGTTAGCAGGGTACCCGTGTGCCTCCCTGCTTCTCATCCTTGCATCAGCTGGGAATCAGGAGAATTGAGGGCTCCTCAGCCCTTAATCCAGGAGCCTATTTGAGGTGGTGGTTCCCCTTTAACCCATCTCTTCTCTTCCCTTTGCAGAGCGAGCACTTTTCCTTCCTGGGCATTAACAATCAGTCCAACCTGACTGACATGAGGTGTCGAACTACGTTCTACACTGCACTTGGGCGTCTTCTCATGGTGGATTTAGGTACTGGGGTCTCTTCCTGGGAACCAGAGCAAAACTCTGTTGTTTGGATGCCAGGCTCTGCTGTGAGCTCCTTCCAGAAAGGATGCTGGGAATGAGAAAAGCCAAATGGGATAAGAAAAAGCAGGGGAGAGAAGCTCAAGAGTGGGTTTGATGCCATGTCGTTGGGTACAAGTAGTCCACAGGTACATGGCACCAAGACTGGGGTGAGATTTTCCCTTCATGATATTCCGGATGTTTTCCTGACTCAGCAGTTTGTTCTAAGCCTTATCTAGAGCCTGGACATTGGCATCAGTAGACCTCTGGGTGTCTCTGCCTCTAGCCCTGCAGGTCCAGCATAGGCAGGAGTGAGGATCAAGGATGTGCACTCTGCTTCCTCCATTCTTATCTCCCCCTTTCCTGATTTCCTCTTTCTTTCAGGGGAAGATGAAGATCAGTATGAGCAGTTCATGCTTCCCCTCACAGCTGCCTTTGAGACCGTGGCACAGATGTTCAGCACAAATACTTTCAATGAACAAGAGGCAAAAGTAAGTTAGGCGGGACCTTCCCTGTTACCCATGTTCTCCCTGCTGTTTCCCTCAGAGGCTTTGACACTCTCAGTTCAGGCAGACATGAGAGAACAAGTAACTCGTGCAGAGTGAGAGCCATTCTCTCTTCTGAATGAGACAAGTAGATGCTGGAGAGATGGGGGCTTTCCTGTCAGTGTATGGGGAAGCAGTGGTGCACCTTGTACCCTTTAGGGTGCTGGTGGACTTCATAGTTGAAGCCAGCTTGCCTTCTGTTTGCCTTGAAAAACCACAGTACTGTCACTGCACTGCCTCAAATGGAAAAGGCACTGAAGAGGAAGAGCTGAGTCTAACCTGGGGTTGGCATCCAGCGCAGAAAGGCTGTATTCCTGCTGGGATGGGGGAGCCGGGCTGGTGGAGACAGAGAGGGAGAGATCCATCCGTGCGTTAAGTTTTAACGTCTCTTTTCTTTTGCGATGCAGAGAACTTTGGTTGGCTTGGTGAGAGACTTGAGGGGAATAGCCTTTGCCTTCAATGCCAAGACCAGCTTCATGATGCTGTTTGAGTGGATGTATCCTTCTGTTGCCCTAAAATTCAAGTCCTCCTGTCCCTCAGAGGGGGGAGAACTCCGTCTGACTGCATTCAGATGGCCTATTTTCCCTGCTGAACCCTGACTGGCGCTTCTCTTCACTTGTATAGTACTCAGTATCCTGTCTCTGAGCCCTGAAATAGGTCTGTCTGTAACCAAGTGAACCTAGGAGTCTGCTCAAAGCTGAACCTTTGGGGGTTTTCCGAGTGGACCTATAAAAAGAGATTTGACCTGCAAAGCACAAAGGCTTTTAATGGCATGCGTGCTTCCCAGCAGCAACAAAAGCTGCTTCTCTTGCTCACCAAAGCCAACAGCAGTTGGTATCCTTGTCCTTTTGGTGAGGGCATAGCCGCTCAAAGAGCATGCGAGCTGGTGAAGGTCAGCTGTCTGCCCTGACACATCTCTGGTTCTGGCTTCCCTTTCATTCAAGACTTTTTTAGTTCTTGTTTGTCCTAGCATAAGAAGTGTGTTTGCAATTCCTTCAACACACTGAAGAGGTTCTGGTTTTAATTATACTCATTTTTGTGTGTGATAAAGCAGACCCCAGCAAACAGCATCTCTGTTTAACCCTGTCAAGTAAGCTGCTTCACAAGGGATGGGTGCAGTACACAAAACCAAGCCTTTTGGTAGAAATCATGACCTTTTTTTGCTTCAAGCAAAGCCACAACATTCCTTAGCTTTCACGCTGCAGTTACCCATCCTACATGCCAATCCTGCAGCGGGCCATTGAGCTCTGGTACCATGACCCTGCCTGCACTACACCCGTCCTCAAACTGATGGCTGAGCTGGTACATAATAGGTATGAACCTGCTGCCTCTGAGAACTGGCAGGGATTTGTGTCTGGGCTGCTTCAGCCCTCGGGGGGTGTCAGTGCCCAGCTGTGTTTTCTGTACTTGGGTTGTTTATGCTCTGAAGGCTGCGAAGGGGTGGACGGGGGAAACTGTCTCTGTGTCAGCAGAGAAGAAAATGGAGCGCTTCAGATCTCATGACTCAGACCAGAGACACGATCAATAGCACTGGATTCCTTCCGTGTCTGCTTGCAAGGACAGCAGTACAAGATGAGGCAGGCAGCTCACATTAACTTCTAAAGCCTGTGTTTCAAATGAGCCTTGTTCTCTCTGGCAGCCAGATGAGCACTTTTGCTTTAGAGCATCAGCTCTTGTTGCCAGCAGAGAGGTGTCTCTGATGCTGTTCGCATCTCTTGGGCTGGCTGAGCTGGTGGTGGGAGGTTGCCAAGATGTTGCTGTGGCCTTCAGCCAGCAGCACACAACCCGAGAGGAAGGGGCCGTGGTTGCAGCTGGGAGGGAGGCACACAAGGTTCAGGCACAGTCATTTGAGAGTCCATCCCGGGGGACTTTGCCCCAGGGCAGCGGTGTCTTTGCAGGAAGACAGTGCTGTGAGACTCCATCCGCTTGTTTGTCTCGGAGGTGAACTGGACACTGCACTGACCTTCAGTTGTAAGCTCGAGTCACTGCAGGGGATAAAATGCCAAGCTCTGAATTCTTGGTTGTGTTATGAATAGGAGCTAGTCAGCCTGCCCTACACGGCTGCTTCCGAGATGCTGGCTGTGTTTGTGTACAGTAGCCAAGCGATTATTGCCAAGACAGGATTCCAGCCTCCAGCTCGGGATATTCCTGATGTCTGAAATACAGGCCCCCTCTTCTGTGACAGCAGAGCTACTCTGTCCCTCAGTGCTTGTGCCCTGTCTGGCTTTGGTAATGAGCAGCAGGATTCTGTCCCAGACCAGGGCATTTTCATAGGATCAAGGAATCACAGAATGGGTTGTGTTGAAGGGGCCTTAAAGTTCATCCAGTTCCAGCCCCCTGCCACGGGCAGGGACACCTTCCATAGAGCAGTGCTCCAACCTCTGTGTCCAACCTGGCCTTGAGCACTGCCAGGGATGGGGCAGCCACAGCTCCTCTGGGCACCCTGTGCCAGCGCCTC
>JANRGW010006990.1:0-72053 GCA_024733675.1 Psilopsiagon aymara | reverse complement strand
ACATAAAAAGGACATGCAACTGTTGGAACAAGTCCAGAGGAGGGCCACGAGGACGATCATGGGACTGGAGCACCTCCCGTATGAAGACAGGCTGAGAAAATTGGGGCTGTTCAACCTGGAGAAGAGAAGGCCACATGGAGACCTCATTGCAGCCTTCCAATATCTGAAAGGTCCTACAAGGATGCCAGAGGGGGACTCATCATCGGTGACTGTAACAACAGGACAAGGTGTAATGGGTTTAAACTTAAACAGGGGAAGTTCAGGTTAGATATAAGGAGGAAGCTTTTACTGAGGGTGGTGAGGCACAGGAAAAGGCAGCCCAAAGAAGTGGTGAATGCTCCATCCCTGGCAGTGTTCAAGGACAGGTTGGACAGAGCCTTGAGCCTAGTGTGAGGAGGCAGGGGGATTGGAACTAGATGATCTTAAGGTCCTTTCCAACCTAAACCATTCTATGTTTCTATGATTCTGTAATGTGTCTTACATACAGCTGGTCGCCCTACAAGCAGCCAGTGGTAATTTGTGGGGTTGGATGTGAGAAACTGCTATCATCAGCACCTCATAGGATCTTCTCTCCAAACTGGAAAGGCTCATTTTGGTTTCATTTTCTGTAAAAATCTGGTTTTAAGAGTAGCCAATAAGCCACACTCATGGGCTTCACAGCAGGAAAAGGTCACCTGGAAATTTGCAAGAGCAGGCATCGTTCTTACAATGGTCAGGGTTACCCTTTCCAGAATGTAGATCAGAAAATGCCTATTTGTTGTAGACACAAGTTTGGCTACAGGCAAGGAGACTCAGCTGAAATACTCACAACATGCAGTGGTAAGAGATCAGAAGGTCTACTGAGCAGACAATAATTTTAAAAGGAATTTCAGAAAAGCAGAAAGTGTTTCAAGAGGTTTGGACAAAGGCCACCAGTTAAGCAAAATTCTCTCTATACCAGAACCCCTTTTAGTCAACAATGTCAGAAGCATATTGTAACCATCACCCTCAGCTATTAATAAATTAACTGTTAATGTGTAAAGTTTTGTCCTTCTTAAGAATTTGGTCCAAAACCAGTTTCAAATCTTCTTAATGCTTGCAGGAACTGCTTGGAACAATATTTTGATCTAGTTGATTCTGAATGTGGCTCAGAAAGACACATAAGAACTGATGTCTTCAACAGTTCCAACATATCTAAGTCCACATTATTAACTAGGATGACCCTCACCCAAAGTTCTGAAGTGTACCAGAAGGAAGAGAAGACTCTTGTGTGTGAAAACATACCCCAGTTAATTAAGGTCCTTCCCATGAAGAGCTTTGTTTCTGGATTCCAGACAAAACGACGGAAATTTTCCATCCGTTCGCTGCAGGTCTTTTTTTCATTTAAAGTTGCCATTTTCTCACAAAATTTCCCCAAAGGAGTCCTCCTTGGAAACTGAGAAATTCAACCAATGCCCAAACAGTCAGCCAAGAAAAACATTCTGGTTTTTATACCTTCTCCACTGAAGGTCACCGAGATTACTTCCTATACCAATGAAAGCTCCTGATCACTATTATCAACCCACAGCAGATACAATTCTTTATAAAGGGTGTTGATAATGCTGGGGTTGAGGCTGGCAAGGAAAAGTTAGTTCCTATCAAATGTCCTTCTCTTTTCTTTTGACTGCCTTAGCAGATCAGCAGTTACGCATTTTGCCAAGTGCCTGTAGGGCTTGCAATAGACTTAGGGTGATAACGGTTATCAGAGCAGATAAAGTGAAGGGGAGCTTGTTTCTCTCTGAGTTTTCTTTCCTTTTTTTTTCATTAACATGAAAATAGTGGATATAATTGTGCCACTACAACAACCTGTAGCCATCTGTTGGGATATAGGGGTTTGCAGCAAGAGTGGGTGAGGGAAAACCACAATTTCCCAGAGCATTTGCCATGTTGCACAGCTGGGGAAATGCAGATCAGTGTCATCCTGTTTTTAGATCTCTGACAATGCTAACTCAGCTTCAAAGTATGTATAATAAAAGTTTTGCCATACAGCTATATGATGAGGCAGAGCAGAAAACCTACAGGTGTTCTCTAACTACCTTTTCTATCTGCTTAAAACTAAAGGCTCCAGTGTCCTCAGGGTCAGACACCCAACCCTGACCTCCATTGTGCACAGAGGAGCAGGACTGAAATTGTCCCAAGAAGTTTCACACAGACAGAAAAGCAAAGGATTCACTGCAACTGGCAGAGCCAATGGGCTCTCTAAATGCCCCTGCTGCAAGGGGAGCTTGGGGTTTAGAAAGTCCTTCTGGGTTCGCTGGTATCCTTGCTGCTTGTCAAAGTTGTTTGCTAATGCTCTTACTCTGTTGTTGAATCCCATTAATATCAAACTCAAAATTTCCTGGTGAATTCAGTAGGGCCAGGGTTTTATCTTTTTTAACTAGGTATATTGTTGTGCCTGTCTTTCACTCACTTCACAGGATGACTGGTGGAGGCAAAGTCTTTAAAATGGGCATATATATATAAGGTTAGCTGAGAGACTTTGAATTATTTGGACATTGAAAGAGCTGTAACTGAGCCTGTCAGCTGCAGAAATATAGCTATTCTGTGAGTTAAATAATGCTGAGTTTCTGAACATAGAGATTTATTGTGCTTTTCTGCCTCAGAACAGGCAGCATGATAGTTTAGTGTAATAGCCACCATTTGGGGTGATTTGACTTCTTTTCATATGATGAAATAGAAGTCAGATGAAGTAAAAGAAAAAATAGATTTAACGACATTTGACCATTTTCTATATCCAATAGAAGGAAGAGGAGGATGAACAGGAAGGTACTTAACAGTCACTGTACCATGAACTGGCTGATATTCAGGACAAATGAGTATATTTTTTTAAGTTAAAATAAGACAAGGAGATTGGGCAGTGCCCAGAGGTTAAAAGGCTTATGGAGGCTCCCACGTAGCAGGAACAAAGGCATGAAGAGGTTAGGGGTAAAAGCAAGGAGAGATGTAGCATATCTTAAACAGGATTTAGCTTTTTCTGTGTTGAGAAGCAGCCCTTCTGGTGAATCCCATGGAGGAGGGCAACTGGGCTTAGTGAGATGTGGAGTCAGAGGCTTTCTAAAGAAAGAGAACTTTCTCCTGGCAGAAAAGTGATAGTTTAACAGTACAGAGACTTCAGCAAATAAATGTAAACAAATTAATTATTAATAATTACTCTAAATCCCAAATTCTGTTCAAAAGGAAAATGTTACTTCTTCTTTCACACAGTGAAGATAATGTAGATATCACCAGGCTACTAGTGTCTATACAGGAGGCAAAGTGGAGCCTCTTGAAACTTAGTGGTTTGTGCTCTAATGAAACTGAGGTCAAGGATTTTCATGTGCTCTTCTCTCTTATATTGTACCTGTCTGTTCCCATCTATCATTGGCTGGGGAACCTAAAGCTCTGCTGAGTTCAGCGACACTTGCCCAGCTGTGGCTGCATACTGTGAAGGAGACCGCAAAACCAGGAGGGCAGAGCCACGTGTGGGAGGATGAGAACGGCACGGGGCATCCCAGGAGGACCATGTGGACAATGTAAGTGGAGAAACATCAAATGCTTTCATTTCAACTGAGTCAAAGAAGTTTCTCAGGATTTGTATATTCCAGAAGAGGCAGAGAAATGGTGGTTGAAGGAAAAGCCTGATTTCAAATGGAGGGGGAATGCCTGGCTGCTTTTAATGCTGCCTGTAACCTGTACATAATTTGCAAGCCTAGATTCAACAGTGCTGGCCCTATTAGGCAAAAGTAAGAAAGGCACATGATTCAAGTGGATGATTTAAATTATTTCTCCTTATTTCTGAACCAGGGTAAGTAAAGTTCAATGAAAACTGAAAATGAAAAGGCATCACTTTAACAGCAATATCTACAATAAAAGGTAAGAATAAAGCAGAGAAACATTACTGATGAAAATCTGTCCTGACTAGAAGCTACAAAAATACAAATTAGATAAATGCATTAACCACATTAACATAAAAGTGCAAGTAGAATTAGTATAATTATGTCTTTATTGTATAATAAGCTATGTACATAGCACAAATTAAATACATAAATATGTTAAATGAAATATATTACAAAAATGCATTTACATAAAAAACAGAAATAAGAAAACCAAAGACACATAAAAGTGCTCATTTATATCCAGATGGTTTCTGTATTAGATTTCTCCTCCAGTATTGGAAATTGTTAATGAAAATGTCAGATATTTCACAGTGACAATTAAAGACGTCAGTATTTGGAGAGGGAGTGATACATCAGTAGATACAAGCTGATAAACTTGCATTTTATTGATGAAATCACCAGGACTTTTGCACCAGCAATCAAACTTAAAATCAAGACTTGCTTCTGGAGGAGGTAACTTCTGTGCCACCAGCCACCTGCTCATGGCAGTCGCTTGGTGCTTGTGAGCGGGCACTTCCTATTTAACACTGGTTGAATAACTGCAAAAACAATTTTTGTTAAGATCTGGATTTCACTTGCATAATTTTGGCAATTTGACTTTGAAATTGAAGAATATTATTTTTCCAGGTTTATGTTTATTAAATAGCTTGTTAAAAAAAAAAAAAAAAAACAAACAAAACAAAACCAAAACCAAACACAAACAGCAAACAGCAAACAATAGCATATATAACTTATGTAATACAGGTAGAATCAGGCAACAGGACTCAGGGACTGCAACCACTGATAAAGAAAAGCGTCAACAAGCCTGATCACCCCTATGGCTGAGTCCCACCCCTGAGCATGCAACAGGACCCCTCTGCTTCATGTCAAAAACCCCTCCTGATGGCCTGCCTGCTGCACAACCCTCCCCTCCTCCAAGACTTAGACCTGGAAAAGCATGCAAAAATATTGATTATGTCTTCAGTGATACCAAAGAGACACCATGAGGAGCTTGGAGGAGACTGAGGGCTGTGTTCTGCATGCTGTGTATGCAGCCTGGTCTGGAGACAGGCACAGCCATGTTGCCTCCATGGGCTCATCCTCTCTCCTTCTTCTGCTTCACACCAGCAGAGACCATGAGAAAAGAAGGAAGAGCTGCATCATCCTATGTGTCTGAGTACTTAGTGTAGAATTTGAGTATTTAGTGTAGAATTTGGGGATTTTCCACCACCCTGCAAACAAACTGACTCAGAACTTGGTATTTCCCCTGAGAGGCTGGAGTAAAGTTTGGGATGAAAGGAGCAGAGGTTTCTAATGACAGATTTTTCTCTGTTTTTTTTTCTGAACACAGAGAGAAATCTGTCTCCACAGAGCTGGCCAAAGGCCTTGATACCATTATTTACCCACTGAACTGCACAGGAGGACCATAGAGCCTCCTTCTTCTTCTCTCCCACCACATAAGGTGGAAGAAATACTGGAGATGGAAAGCTGGGAGCAGAGGCCACTGACACCTGTATGTGTGCAAATGTGGGGGGTAAGGAGGAGTGGCAAACCTGCTGGAAGTGTGGGAAGGGTAAGTGTTCATGCAGATAGCTAAAACCGGAGCTCCATAATATGCTGACTGCATAGTATGACTGAGCCACAGGCATGACCCATGTGCAGCTGTGACAAATACGGAATCCTCGTGTAAAGCCTGTGAGTGAAAATGAGCACTGTCAGTCTGAGGTTTATCAGGGTAGATTGGAGGATGGCTGCTCTATGGGATCTGCTGAAGGGCTCCTGGCCACTGCAGTGATTTGTCACTTGTTACTGACCAGTGGACAGCTCTT
Organism: Psilopsiagon aymara; assembly: GCA_024733675.1. Taxonomy (NCBI): domain Eukaryota; kingdom Metazoa; phylum Chordata; class Aves; order Psittaciformes; family Psittacidae; genus Psilopsiagon; species Psilopsiagon aymara. Next base: position 66,352 of record JANRGW010006990.1, on the reverse strand, counting down.
CACAGCCCTGCTGGAGGATTGCTGGTCTGAGCACCCTCTTGCTCTATAGTCTGTCAGGACTGAACCAGTGCTTGCTTTCCTCATCCAAACATACACGGCTGCCTCTCAGTACCTGGTACTGTCCCAATGCCCTGGCTTTGTGGCACCCAGTCCTGGTCCCTTTGCAGTACCAACCCCTCCACCCTGAGCCTTTTGTCGTGTTTAATGTACCCAGAGCTGCTCGAAGAGGGACTGATGTTTGCTTTCCTTGCCTGGTGCTTATTGCCTGCATGGCTGACCTTGGGCTGGCCACTGAAGGGAAGGACAGCTGAAGGAGAAGGTCACACAGGAGCATGGGGTGCAATCATGGCCCCTCTTCCCCTCCCAGGGTGGGCAGCCATGTTAGCACCAGTGTTATGGTTTGCTCAAGGCACACTCTTCTGCTTACTCCAGGCGTGGTGTCTCACAGGGCTAGGCAGGCTCCATTTCATTATCCCTTTGACTTAGGCGCCAGCAGGGCAAAACCTGGGCCTAGGGAAACCCTGACTCTCCAAAACCGTCATGCACAATGTTCACAGGACAGCTGCATCACTGTGATCAGGGGGAACTGGATTTGTATGTGCAAAGAGAAAGATGAAGCCCCTTCCTCTCTTGATGGTTTGCACATTTAGCAAGCTTGAGTAATGAGCATGAAGGCCGCTTCTGTAGCACCATTCTTTAAAGTTTAGATTCAGGATGAGGTGTTATCTTCTGGAGATGTTGCCCTGAGCAGAGTTGTATGCTGGCACACGGCCACAGGCTAAGCCTGGTTTACACAGAGCTCCTGACGCTCCATATTTGCTTGAGCTGCTTTAGGTTTGCTGAGCACCGAATGTGTCAATGTTAATAAAACATTAACTTTGTTCACTCACGATAAGAGCACCTATTCCTTGTTCATGGGAAAAAGGGGTACTCATCAAGTAAAGCCAAGAATTTATTGTTAGCGTAACTGAAATCTTCAGATTCTATTCATTGTTGCTCCAATCCAGCTTATACAGGAAACAATAATGATATCATATGAAGATAAAAAACAAGAAAAGCAAACATGCCAAGGACACCTGGTCTACTAGAAAAGCGGTTGCTACAAATAAAACAAGTAAGCCAGAGCTGCTGGGAAGTCGAGGAAGGCCCTCACTCAACATGCCTGATGGGACTTTTCCCTGAGACTGGTTAGCAAGCCTATGGCTGGCCAACGGTAATGGCAGCCCTATACCAGGTCATTCTGTCGCCCCTGGGCAAGCCAGGCACCCCTTGGGAACTACAGTGCCTGTCTTATGGGGGTGTTGTTAGCGGCAGGAAGAGCCAGAGGCATTCCTTGCTGGAGAGAAATCCCATCTTACTGAAGTTATGGTAGGCTCAGCCTTCAGATCTGTCCAGGTATGCCAGGCTGGGCTTTTCTGCATCTCTGACCCCACCATAGCTATAGAGGCACTGCCACTTTGTGAGGTATTGCTTCCCCTCACCATTCTCTCCTTCCTTTATGCCTCCCTGCTTCAAAGACTGTTGATAAGCTATTGTTGAATAGCCAAGCTATTAATAATGTAATAACTAATTCTTCAGTCTTACTTCCTAAGCCAGTTCTCCTACACTCTGTTACTTCCACTTTCCTTTGAACTTTTCCCAGCTTGTCAGTGTCTTCAGGGTAATAAGGTGCCCAGAATTGAATGCTTTAGAAGATGTGGCCTCACCAACCACAAACCCACTAAAATCAATGGCAATGTGCCCATTGGCTTAAATTTACTTTGGAATCTGTCCAAAGAGAACACTGCTTTTCAGCTTGTTAACATGATGTCTCAGCATGAGCCATTCAAAATTACTTGGGTTTTTTTCTATTTTTTTACACAGCCCTTTCAAATTGCAGACTCATGTGTAGTTGCTATTCAGCAAATTCTCCAAACTGCTTAGAGTGCTGCTTCTTTACACAGCCCTTCCTTATAGCTATTCATATATTTGCCCTCTAGTTTTGTATCTTTTACTTCACCACACTGTTACTTTCTGTTATTTTGCTGTGTTTTCTGTCCAAGCTTCTAAACCTTCCAGACCTCCTCATGCTTTTGTTCCATTTCTCTTGTGAAAGTCTTCTGCAGACAGGCTGACCATTTCTTTTGCATCAGTACCAGATGCACACTGATTATCAGATGAGTTTATGAAGCTTCTGAGTGTGCTGTTTTAGATGTTAACTCCGCATCAGACTGGGCAAGCAAGGGTCAGCTTCAACTGAGTGAGAAAACAATACTGAGTAGAAAGCAGCATCTCAAGTTGTAGGTGTTAAAATACCATTGGGAAAATATACTTTTACAGATGCCCTCATACTCATTGAAAATTTCCCTCAAGTATGCATGGCTGATTCCTCCTCTGTTATCAATCTGAGTAATACTGTAATTGACAAGAGCTAAATCCTCATAGGCCTTATTTCCCCTACTGGAGCTAATTAAATATATATTTATAAATATAAATATATATATTAAATATATATATGTATGCATTTTTTTCCAGGCCAACACCTGAAAATGAGGCCAGCTAGAAGTGTGGAATCTTCTTCCAGCATAACCACATGGCAGTTCAGTGGCTAATGAGCTCACTTTGACATGCAGGCATCCTTTGACACTCCCTGTTCCTCTGGAGCTGCTCAGCTGTCCTCCTGGCCTTGTTATAACAACAGACTGATGCTCTTTTAATTGGCATGGTTCCTGTTGCTGCATAATGAGATATTTGTTTGTGTTGAATAAAGTACTCCCAGCTATCAAAAAGCATGAAGCAATGGTGCTATGCTATTGTTCTGGGTTCAGCTGTAGCAGTCATTTTTCTCCTTTTTAGTAGCTGGTTCAGTGGTGTGTTTTGGCTTCAGTTTGAGAACAGTGCCAATAACACCCTGATTTTTCAGTTGTTGTTAAGTATGAAACAAGGATCAAGGACTTTTCAGTCTCTCATGCTCTGCCAGTGAGGAGGGGCAAGAGAAGCTAGGAGGAAGCAGAAACAGGACACCTGACCCAAACTAGCCAAAGGGGTATTCCATACCACAGCAAATCATGCCCAGTATATACACTGGGGGCAGTCACCTGGAAGGTCCAGACCGTTGCTCAGGTCAGGCTGGGTAGTGAGCAATAGTATTGTGCATCACTTGTGTTTATTGTTTTCTTTTCATTTTCCTCCTTTTAGCTTCATATTCTCTCCCCTTGTTATTCCCCTTATCATTATTATTATTGGTGGTAGCAGTAATAGTTTTGAATTGTACCTTAGTTAATGGACTGTTCTTACCTCAGCCTGTGGGATCTACATTCTTTCGATTCTCCTCTCCATTCATCCATAAGTGGCTGGGGGAAGAAGAGAGAGGGCAAGCAAGAAGCTGCATGGCTCTTAGTTACTGGCTGGACTTAAACCACGACAGCTATAAATGACCCCAAACTCAAACCAGACTGTTTCTCAAAGAGCCAGTTCTTGCTGCCATTGGGGTGATGGTGAGGCTGTGATGCTGCTGTCCTGCACCCATACATGCAGCAGCAGCAGTAATGTGCTGGCACAGGCAGCCCCCACAACATCTTTCCAGGGCTGCCTAAGAGCATGCAGTGTGGGGACAACACCACCAGGGTCCTCTGTGGTGAGCTGTGCATGTTTCTATGGCTCTAGAAACTGCTACACACCTCCCTTTGCACAGCTCCTGAGCCATGCATGCTGAGAAGCATTTTAAAATGGTACCTTAGTGATTAAGGAAATTGCAAAAATAATGCATTCAGTCTTTATCCAGAGGTAGAAATATTTCACAGAATGGTTTGGGTTAGAAGGGACCTTAGAGATCATCTAGTTCCAACCCCCTGCCTTGGGCAGGGACACCTTCCACTAGACCAGGTTGCTCAAAACCCCATCCAACCTGGCCTTGAACACTGCCAGGGATGAGGCAGCCACAGCTGCTCTGGGCAACCTGTGCCAGTGCCTCATCATCTTCATGGTGAAGGACTTCTTCCTAATACCTAATCTAAATCTACCCTCTTTCAATTTCAAAGTCCCTCTCAGGTTTCTAGTAGGCCTCCTTTAGGTACTGAAAGGCTTCTTGATAGTGTGACAATAAATGCTAAGGAGGGATCCTCAAGAAAGGAGGAGGTAAGAGAAATCTGAGGACAAGGGCTCAGTACAAGCAGGTTTTATTATCAAATGATCTCTGTGTGCCTACTTGTGGAGCTATAAAACCACAGGCCTAAGCTACACTGTCTTCTGATACAATCTTATATTTAGATACCTGACATTAAAAAGTTACATAGCTACAGATGAAACAGTTCCACTTCTAGCTATTTGGCTACAAGACTTAGAAAATCGTGTCTTCAGAGGGACGAGGTCAACAGTTTTAATGAAGATATCATCAGTACAAATGCTGGCTGAATCGACATTTCAGGGGAAGGCCAGACTGAGAAAATTATTTTAAACCTGAGAGTTCCATTAAAATGGGTTAGGAAACTTATGGCACTTCTGTGTTCAGCTGTCATCCTGCTAAGATGGGATCAATTCAGAATATGGTTATGCATCAGAATTTGAGTTTCAGTGTATCTTTGTATTGATCTGACTGCCTGGGATCAGCATCCATAATGGATAATGAAGCTTGTAGTCTCAAGGTACCATTATGAAGCCCCAGCATTTAGAAGTAACTACTGCTAAAAGCAGAATTTGTGGGAATACTTGTGAATATAGGCCTGGCTCTCAAGATATATTCCAGTTACTGTAAAGAACTTGTTCTGTTCCTAAACTATAAGACTGGCACAAAGATGTATTTGTTGCAGTAATCAGTTGCCTTTTACCTGTAGCTAGATTTATTCCTTCCTGGAAATAGGTATTGAGATTGGCAAACTTCATGGCAAAGATCACTGACTACCACGCAAGACAGTGAGCCTGCTTCTTATCCAACTTTTACAGCATCACCAGAAAGCCAAACATGTAAACCTGAACCATCAGCTGAAGAGAGAGAAAACAACGAACCTGATTTAGCTATCAATTTACCCCAATCACTTAAAAGATGCTGTTTGAACGATGTGCTTACAGCCTGGGGTCTCACCATGTCAGCTGTGTGCTTTTGGTCCCACAACAAAGTCTCTTGTTGCCTTCATAAACCCGTGGAGTGCAATTTGACTTCTTTAATTCATGAAGTTTCTTTAGTCCTGGTGCTCCGCATACTGTTAATGAGTAACAGCACTGCTTCCTATACAGCAACAGAGAGCTACTTACCCTGGACTCTAAAGCACTCTCAAAAGGAGGGCCCCTTGGCATGCTTACAGAGGGGAACATGGAGACAGGGCGGCATTCATGAAACTTGCCAAAAACGTATTTTGGACATGACCAGGTCTGATGATTCCAGACCAGCTTTTTCCAGCCCTGCAACACAACCTGTCCAGAAATAGATTTTATCCAGTACTTTTATTTTCCTCCCTGGACAGATTAAATCATGGATTTATCCTTCAAGTTTAGAATGATAATTTCAGTGCTTTCGATGAAATTCTAAAAGCTGATATATTTGCTCAGTGAGTGAGTCTGAACACGGAGTCATAACTTTTTTTCAGGTTATTCTGTTTTCATGGATTTTTGTACTTCATATTTCAGGAAAAACCCAGGATGAAAAAAATACTTTGCAGATACAAAACTGTGATGAAGACCTCAGCCTGCTTTTGTGGCAATGAATCAGGTATTAAAGATGGGATGATAACCTCTCACAGTCTGTACTGAATACTCTTTCTGTATGAAGAAAAGTGGGTAGGAAATGTCTTCTAAATAACTGATTCCAGCAGTGCCATTGATTGGTTGTTGTCTAGAGGTGGGCATAGCGACACAGGGTCTTCGGTCTGATTGTCCCAAATCACTGGCATATCTGCAGATGGTGCCCAGTTTTATTGGGTTTTTTTCCACTGGTGTTTAACAGTTCATGTTTTTCCTCCTGCCCTTTAAACTCCATGTTGCAATCCACCACTGTGAAATCGTTACAAGCAAAGTCTGACTTTGCATTTGAAATGCGGCTCCATAACAATAGATCATTTGGAAGGTGTCTCGTGTAATAGCTCTGAGCTAAAAACAGAATGAGTGGAATGATGAACAGCAGAACCAGGGGTAAACAGGAGCAATAAGAGAGGACATAATGACTAATAACTATGGCAACAAGATGCTTTCCAATTAGAAAGCCAGGGACTTAAGTGAAGAGTTTCTTTCAGTTTAGAAAGACAAACCTTGCCTTAAGGGTAACCATATATGCACAGAAATCAAAAAAAAAGATATCTGTCCTTCAGTTGCTAAAGTTCAGGAGCATCTTCAAAAGGACATGGGGCAATGCTTTTTATAAACCTACTGTAGGGCAGCAGAGAGGATTACAAAAAATCTTCAAGGGCTCCATGGCAGACTGTTGGAGAAGAATGATCAGGGGGTGGGTTCTGGGAAAGCCAAGCTGGTGAGATGTTAGGAGTCCTTTCTCCTCACAGTTACCTGTGCTATGTCCTTGGCTCTTCTTGCCCATGCAATGGATAAACAGACCTCCAAATGGTCTAGCACAGACTCTGCTGTTATTTTGTCACACTTTTTTTTTGTATCCTGCTCTTGCTCTCAGCTGTGACTATACTCCACAGTGCTTCAGTGAAACTGACATGCTTAGATACCTTAGGTGTCTGTGCCTTGCTGAAAGTGGATGAAACATGGATGGCTAGGGTATGTGTTCATGTTGCCTGCATACTGTTGTTCATGTTGCCTGTCATGGGCTCAGAGTGCCTGTACGACCAGTCAGGCAGAGTCAGCAGGGAAACCACACCCAATCTGACTTCTCTGAAGCTGAGTACAAATTACTTATTTGAAGTTATTTCTGAATTCCCAAGGCTGGATGAAGGCCATCTGGAGTGAGTCCTGGCCATGTCATTCTGCTCGCCCAGGGTTTGCTGAAGCTATGATGCCACAATGAATACCGATGTTACGGTGGTGCCTAGGCAGGCATGTGATGGGGAAACAGTAGCTTTATTCATAGGTTTCCTTTGGCAGATTCAGAAGTTTTCAAGTTCTCAAGCTGAGAAGCAAGCCCATTCTCAACCCAACTTAGACCAAGGTGGGATCCTTTTGTCTCCTGTTTGACAGAGCATGAAAAAAGCAGTGCAGAGACTAGAGGAGGGGAGCAGAACACTGCATCTGGACCCTGGAGGGGCCATATCACTGAGAAACACAGCAATGCCTACTTTTAACTGAACAGAAGTGATCTGCAACATTCAGATCTGGGGTGCAGACATATCCCTTCAAGCTAAATTTAGACTGAGTTGAAAATTCCTTAAAGCTCATGCCCATTCTTAGTGAAGCTCCATCTTCACTTTGGTCTGAACTGTTGCCATACTGCTGAACTCCCCAAATTTGTAGATCTACAAAAGATCCCATTTCTTACTGCCAGGACTCTGTATTGCAGTTACATATATGGGTCCCTCAACTTCAGCATTTACCACCTTGCAATACTTCTGTGAGGATGGGTGTGAGTGTTGTTATCACCATTTTCGGGTTAGAAATTGAGACAAAGCTCAGCAATGTGGCCAAGGTCACACAGGTAATCAGTGCCAGAGGAGGAACTGGCAAGTCCCTGAATAACCCGTGCATTAGTGGCCGTTCCAATTGTTCATACAGACAGTCATGAACTCAGTTGTATGGAAAGCACCAAGATGTCCTAATATACAAGCCCTGTCTCCCTTCTTCAGCTGCATCACCAATAGCATCCTTCAGTGCACAAGTGAACAGAGCAGGCTGTTACTTCCTGTGGCCCCAGGACAGCAACACCCTCTTAGGTAGGGATGTTAGGGGCAGAAGGGCTCACTGATGATGCTTTCTGCCTGCTTTGCGACTGTGTCCCTGTAAACAGCTTCTTTTTCTTGACTCAGTAAAGTCACTTTAAGTGCCAATACTGCAAAATGCCTTTCATGATAAATGAATGATTAGTGAGTGGCTCTGAGGACGGGTAACAGGATACAGAGACTTTCAGCGAGAGCTCAGTACACCTGAGTTGAGGCCAAGGTGCTCTCGGGGGCACTTAACACTTTGTGGCATGTGTAGATCACTGCTGGGCTCCAAAGCTGGGTGCGGGGTGCAGCTGGGTGGTACAAAGGATATCAGCTCCTCCGGGAAAGGACGTCTGGGGCAGACACAGGCTGTACTGAGCTGGGGTCCAAAGTTCATGGGATCATAAAATGGCTTGGGTTGGAAGAGACCTTGAAGATCACCTAGCTCTAACTCCCCTGCCGTGGGTAGGGACACCGTCCACTAGACCAGGTTGCTGTAAGCCCTGTCCAACCTGGCCTTGAACACAAGTTCCCAAATGTTTGGCTGCCCCCCTTCAGTCAGTCAGCGCAACTGCATGTGAGACCGTCTCCAAGCCCCTCGCAGCTAGAGATGTCCTGGTTACAATGAACACCTACCTACACTGCATGGTCAAAAAGTTAGGGAAATATGAGTAATTTCCAATTCCACCATTTCCTGTCACCGTAACACACACTTCAGGGACCGAGAGCTCCGGCAGTGAGACCGGATGAAGCTGTTGAACTTTGGGAGAAAAGGAAAAGCTTCTGATATACCCCAAGGATAACAAGGAATGCAGTTTTGCTCCCTGTTGAGGTTGCCCATGTTTTCTTCCTCCTCTGTGTGCTGCTCTGTTTCTCTCTTGCCTTATACCTTCTACTTCCTAGCCTCTGCATTTCCAGCTGCTCCGAGATCCTGTGGCTCTACCTAGTTTTGTCTCCAACCACATATTCCACTGCCGCCCTCCAGCTTTGTCTGACTCACGTTTCTGATTATGGGATGCTTCTGGGGAGAGAATCTGACTGTGTTCCTGGACATGGCAGTTGTATTCATGTCACAGGTTGTACTAAAGTTGCTGATTTTGGAGATTTACATCTCAGTCATATTAACTGTTTGAAGGGCTGTCAGGGTCCAGGCCACACGGCAAAATACGTCAGCCTGGGCTCAGGAGGAGGCATTCCCTATGAGCTGCCAGCCAAAACGCCTGCAGAGAGGATGTGCTTGTGCCCACTTGCTGGCAATGCATATGCTGAAGAGCATTTGCTGTCTACTTCATGCCTGAAAAGTGTGGGCTTGCTAAATCTCTGTCCTATTTAGGAAGTAATCTAAAACAATTGTTGTGAATGTTAAAAGTGTTCACAGTTGAATTCCTATTTACATCCCCACTGGTTCATTGCTGGACTCACTAAGAGGTACCAGGAGTCACCCAGAGCTCCCACAGCCCCCAGACTTACTGGACACCAACAGGGTAGCTGTGTGTGTAAATATACCCCCATCACTAACTTGTATGTGGTCTCATTCTATCGAAACACTTACAGACTAGTTGTTTGGATCCTATGTTGCTGGGGGAATAGGAAGGAGAGTATCAATATAGGATGACAGCACTTTGTCTCTTTATTTATATTCATGAGGAATGCATGCGTCTGCTCCTTCCTAAGCATTCCTGCAACTATATCTATAAATCAATGTCATTTTAGCCAGACAGTCAAGAGGATCAATAATCCCTAGCACTCAGTATACTATACAACACTGAACCCCCTCTCTTACCTGCACAATATGGAATAAAAGCTGAGTGCTCCTGTTAGCTGTTAGAAGTTGCCTTTCGAGTTACACATTTTAAGGACTCGCATGTGCAATTTCACTGATCGAAAGGGTAAAGGCTAATTTGGTGAATATATATCTCATAATGGATGAGATAGCAGGTTGTGATCTACCGAAAACATGTGTTATCTGGTATATCCAGAGTATCATCATGTGTACAAAGGTTCAGTATGAAGAGCAGTAGATGGAGGAATCCATCAGATCTTTTGGTTTATTTGAAGGTTGGGGTAATAGCTGCTGTGGAAGAGCCCTCCAGCAAAATCAGAGCTGCTTCTACGGGTGAGGACCTGTCTGTACAGATGTCCTCAGAACAGAGAAGGAAGCACAAAGGCAGAGCTTTTGGTACTGGCATGTTTGACGGTTCATTATTGGTCACCTTGCAGAAAGGGCATGGTTAATAGAAAAAAGAAAATATATGTATTTTCTGAAAGTTCTTTTTTTCCATTGAAACAGCTTTTACTGCTGCTTAAGGTACTTTACTGGCAGAAAGCTAGGGAAATTAAGTTTCTCCAGAACTAAGTTTAAAGTACTGTGTATCAACATCTTATGTCTTTATGCTCTTCTTGGGAACTTCTTCCACAGGTTTTCAGATCAATTGTAGACAGCTTCTGAAACTCTAAGATAGATCACTATAGCAAAGATTGAACAGAATTTTGTAGCATGTGTTGTATATTGAGAAATAGGAGCAACGAGGAGGGTATTCTCTGGCCCCCAGCAGCAGTACAAAACAGTATGGAGAGAGTAAAGAAGGGTCTCTCAGGGATCATACTGAAAGCACAGACTCTCAGCAAACTGGGCAAACACTGCCAAATACTGTCACCAGCAAGCACATGGACTGGAAATCTTCTTAGGTCTCTGTTGCCTGTTGCTTCTCAGGTTCTAAGAAATGCAAGTCATGCAGTGAAAGAATATGTGAAAGTAAAATGTTTCTAAATTTTAGTTATTTAAAATGTATTTTACATATTACAAATCAATAAATACCCCTTATTTCTCTCATGGATTTAATGGGTTCATCTGCCAAGTTCAGATGCAGGACTGTGTTTATGCTGACTCTAAGAAAGCTTTACACAGGGAAGAAAAGTGACCTTAGTTAATATCTCATATTCAGAAAATTATTATTTGTTTTCCTACAATATGTTATGCTCATTTTTCTCCAGTAACAGTAATACAGCTGCTAGTATCTTACATCCATCTGGGTCATGGATGCTGTTGACTCGAGCAGGATGCCTTTCAGCTCTGCTTTTGCAGCATCCCCCATTTCAGCTCTTAGGGTTGACCTCGTACAGGCTTTTCAGTTGCCAAACCAAACCAGTGGAATCGTTAAATAATGTAAGTCTGACTATTTGAGGAGCAACCTGAGAAGGGCATATAAAGTATCACCTGTGCATGCATGGGGTGCTGAACAAGCTGAATATGATCACATGTGCTTGGAGCCCCAGGAGAGAGTCTTGGAGCTGGGATGAGGGGATGGTCTCCCCAGCACTTACACTTTGCATTCAAATAACTTTTTGGGTTTGTGATTTTTTGGTTGTTTTTTTTTTTTTTTTTTCTTGTGCAAATGGTCTGCAGCACATTGCAGAGAATCTGTGATGTGGGTTTTTTCCCAGCTCAAGCGGCTGAACACTGTAGGGGCCTTTGGTCCAGCATCACCAGATAGTGAAATGCTACCCATCCTAAGATCACTCTCCCAGGGAGAAAAAAGAGGGGACCCTTGCAGCCTCATCCATCCCCACTATATGCCATAGGGCATGAAGCCCCAGAGAATCCCTGTGCTCAAGCAGGCACCACAGGCTGGGGTGGCTGTGGGATGCAGCTGTGGGGCTCGCGGCAGCCTTCATCCAGCTGCCTGCCATCATGGCTGGCAGTGAGACCAAGACCCAAATGCCCCCAGGGAATTAAGGGGACAGAGGGACAATTCTACCATCTGAACCACTGGCAATGACCTTTCTTTCCAGCAGGTCTGGATGTTTCCTGAGCCCAGGTGACCTTTTAACTTACAAAAGGTCCCAGCCGTGGCAGCTCACAGATCAACTGCATAGTATGTACACAGCTATTTTTCTGTTCTTTAAACAGTCTGACAGTCTCACTTGCTGCCCTGTGGTTCATGGATTAGAAGAGACAGCCATCAACTGTTTCCTGATGGCTTTCTTCCTGCCACTGGTGATCTTACTGATCTCCCTTATGCCACCCCTGCTCATCTCCTTTTCAAACAGAAGAGCCCTTCTCGATTTAGTGGTTTCTGGGGCAAAGGCCACTTGGTACCTTTGATTGTCCTCACTGATGATGCACAGATGCATCCTGATGCATCTCAACATCTTTTCCACTTCTGCTATAGCTTTCTGGATGTGCTGAGAAGCACAGAGTATTCAAAATCTCCTCCCCCTAAAATCAATGTATCTGTCCACTGCAATATTAGCAGTACCTATCAGTCACAGAGCAGAAAGCAGGACGCATCCAGGAGGGGCAGACAGTTATTCAATCCCATTAAAGCCCAATGAATAAATGATAGATTTAATAGTAGAGCAATCTGGGCTATCAGATATCCTTCCATAACAAGAAAGTGTAAAGCCTTGTTTCTTGGTGGAAGAAGGTCCCCCTGCAAGCAGCACTAGCCTGCCTGGAGAGGTATTAGTGGTCTCTGTGTGTCACTTTGCTGAGTTCTGATGGAAAAATTCACCTCTCAGTTCCTATACCTGCAGTCCATCATAATTTCTTTCAATGGGCTTCACAATTTTTCCTGGACATTGATGAGGTATTGTGACACAAATAATCATATTTGCTTTCTATTCAGGAAGCCACACAGTATGCCACCACTTGTGCTCAACACGACTATGCTGTATGAACTGCATGAAAAAGAAATACTGTCCTCTTCTGTATAAAAAAAGTCTCCTTTGGTGAGGAGCATGAAATGGCAGGACAAGGGGGAATGGCTTTAAGCTGACAGAGAGTAGATATAGATTAGCCATTAGGAAATATTTCTTCACTGTAACGGTGGTGAGGCACTGACACAGACTGTCCACAGAAGCTGTGCTGACCCATCCTTGGAAGTGGTGAAAGCCAGGTTGGACAGGGATTTTAGCAACCTGGTCTAGTGGAAGGTGTCCCTACCCTTGGCAGGGGGGGTGGAATTATGTGGTCTTTAAGCTCTCCCTTCCAACCCAAGCCATTCTGTGATTTTGTAATGGAGAAGCACAACCCATGACAAGACAAGATGGAAACTGACTTACTTTTTACTAGATATCCCTTTTCTGTAAGTGCTTGGCCATAAGCACTCAGCAACTGATTCTTGAAGGGAAAAGTGCCACGGATGGCTCCTGAACATTGCCTATTAAAGTTGTTCACAAAAAAAGAACAAATCTGATTTTGTAGGTTAAACAAAACTGAGCTGAACTGAACCAGTTCAGTACAATTCATCTGTTCGCAAATCTATTGGGAAGCTGAGAGCTAAAAAGGAAATTCATCTATGCACAGGCATGTACTTGATGTTGTAAGTGTGAACAGTCCACCCTGGTTTTTGAAGCTAACACTCCTCTGACGATCTGACAACTTGTCCATGATGAGCAGAGTCGGCAGAGGCTGTTTCCAAAGTTTTTCTTGTCTGCGTAACTTTTCTCATGCTTCTCAATATGATTGATCTCTCCTTGAAACCCTTCTGCAGTGAATGCACTAACTTACTCCCTCTCCCTTCATTATCTGGTTGCCTCTTTCCCCAGCAATATTATCTTTGAGAGGTCCAGCCTTCTGCCAAGTGCGATTATGTTTGGCCAGTGGCTTCAAATGTTATTACAGAGAACTGATAGGCAGCACTATCGCACAAGACTCGGCTCCAGGGCTAACACAGATAAAATTCCTCCAGAGAGAATAAAAAGAATAATATCATGATTTAAGAAACCTTCAAGCATTCACTGGCTAAAACATGGGTTGAGCAGGGCTTTCCCAGGCAATGCTCTTCCTAAACAAGAGGAAGAACATCCCTGCATTGCAGATAGTTATCATACAAGGCTGGACCTACTGCTGTTGTATGGATAAACATGTTATCTACATATCAGCTAACAGTAACCTCAAAAAGAAAAGAGCCTTACTGTTATTCATAACACAAAGCCTGTAAAATAAACCATGAGTTTGGTACTTCTGATGGCTATTTTGGATTGCAAAAGAGTGGTAGACATCTCACTTAAAAGGTCCTCTGTTTCAAAGGGGATGAACCTCTTCCAGGTTTTAACAGGCAAACCAGCTGCATGGAGGATGTTTATTTGTAGCTGCACATGCAAACCCCTGTACTCAGTTAACCTCATCTGACCCAAGCTCACTAGTCTTTGAATACTGTACATATGCATTGGCAGTGCGTGCGTAGGTGTAGATATACTGCATATTCCTACATCGGAGAAGTACTTCTGCCAAGTACTAGCTCTTGTATAACAGGCCCTGTCAGGATGTGTGGATTTTCTTTCTTAGTTCCATAAAAGTGGCTCTGGAACCTGGGTCCAAAATGCCAGAGGATTTCCATAGGTAATCTCGACTTCTTGGTAACTGAACATTTGGGAGGTAGATCGAAAGATCTCAGATTCCTCCTAATATGGGATGAAAACTCATTTTTTCCATGCAACTGATTCTTGTTTTGTGGCTTTATTTACTCCTTTTGCAGAGGTGCCCTTTAGAGCATATAAGGTATTAAACAGTCTTTCTAAAGGAATGAGATATCACCCTGCATAGCCTTAGAGCTCCTAACTGGCAAGCTAAGCAGCCCAGCATTATATATAAATGAAAGTAAAGTAATCAATAGCAGCAATAGAGGCTCAGTATTCAGTATCCAGATCTGAAATTTCCATCATTGCTCTACTAAGTGCCTCTGCCTGGAGCTGGCTGTTGCTGGGTATTTACCAAACTAGGTATCTAATAACTAGGTATTTTGAGTCTTTTTGTGCCTCCAGTGAAGTCTGCCTCTAGTCAAGCTTTTTCTTTCTTGTTTCCAACTGTCAGACCATCTTCTTACATGCCAGCTGCTTGCCAGCTGTTTTCTTTTCATGATCCACAATATGAATAGATGGATTTATTATCTCTTGCATTTATTCCTTTCCTCTGCTTCAGCCTCCAACTAATGGCCTAATCATCTTCCTAGCAAGGAGGACTGGCTGTCTCCTTGGATTTTAATAAGTAGATTTATTTACTTCAATGACTTTGAGTCAATTTCTGCCTGACCTAATGCAGGGGTGGTGTGAGGATTCTTAGAAGGCAATGGCTGCATATAAAAAATATTTATTACGAGTGCATTTTACAACCTGTGACATATACTGCTTGCACTATGCTAGTGTCTCTGGACCACAATGCAAAATCATTGCTTCACCTAACATCTGTGGCCTGGCAGTCACCACTACATTTTTTTATTTTCTCTGCTGAAGATTGGCAGGGCAGTGTGGTACTAAAACTCATTCACATTTTGTAGCACAAGGTACCTTCACTCTTGGGCTTGCCAAGCTATTTGAAGGCTGCTATCACACACAGGTCTTGCTGGTTCAGAGTCTTCATCCCCTGAGGCAAAGTTTGGATCAGCAGCACCTGTAGGAACTGCTCCTGTTCTTGGTCAATGTCAGAACTCAGGAAGCCAGAGCTTCAGGTGAGAGATAAATAGCATGAACAAGCACTAACAAGCAGAGCTGTCAAAATCACCCAAACAATCTTTGCACCTGAAGATGACAGGAAATAATTTGGGACCTTGAGGGAGGTCTGTTGTAGTTAGGAAGAGGCAGTGCAGAAGATGAAAAGCAGATGAGAGAAGAGATGGAGAGTGATCAGAAGCAGTGGTTAATAATCAGATAGAAAGCACAATTAATAGAGACCATTCCACAATGCAAAATGGAGGAAGGGAGATAATATAATTCCAGAAGTACTGCCAGAGCACCACAATACTCTGCCTGCCATTTATTTAGGCAGCAGAAGAACACTACAAAATGTGCACCAACATTATAGAAAATAAGCATTCATTTCTCTCTAATTCAATGTGCAATTAATTAAAAAATCATTTTTTATTTGTAAAGTCATCATAAGGTTGGGGTCAATTTATGTCTTGCTGAAAGCAAAGTCACTATTTGAGAAGTTAAAATGCCGCAGCATTTATCATCTGTCTCCCTCCTGGCCCTTCGGTATTCTCCTTCCTCTGATGAGGTCTTGCCTTGGCCTCTTGGTCCCACATGACACTCTGACCCTCATGATGTGTCTCTCTGTGCCTAGCATCTCAGAGTGTCCAGTCATTTGTGTTGTATGTTTTGAGCTGAAGTCTAGGGATACTCCTTTGGCCAGGGTTCAAAAGTTGTTAGTGAAACATCACTCAAAAAACACTTGCAGGCAGCATAACTGCTTCAACCACATTTCCAGAGGAGGAAATCAAACCAAAAGCTTCTTGAGTAAGCAGGACAAGGCCAACCTCTAACCGTTAATTTTCACATCCCATTTTCTTTCCATTTGTGTTTCTCCTTAGATTTAGGCTTCATAAAGCAAGCATCAGTCCGTCTTCTCTCCTCAAATGAGAAGCCAGGACAAATTGGGTGCTGCATGAATAGCACGTACACAGCAGAAAAACTGGAATAACTGTACACATTCATCTAAAGATGTCCTTTATAAAAATTAAAAGGACAGAAGTTTCTACAAACAACTGTCACATAAATAGGTGAGGAAGTGATATTATGATTGAAGACCTTCATGCTTGCTAGGAAGGGGAAATGTGGGTTGCTGTATAGCAGGCAATTTTTACCACAATAAGAAATTTGCAGATTCTACTTCAACAAGTAGCTTTTAGTTATTAAAACAAAAAAACCCAAAGTCTAAGTAAGCAGTAAAAAATGGAACTAAGTTCTCTAGGAAGGAAATTCTTTGTATTTATTTATGGTGCACTATAGTTAAAAGGGCAAAAGAAATGGTAGGCATTTATGTCCAAAGGAGAGCTGAACACTCACATGCGTACACATGAGTTGTTTGCTGATAAACAAAATTCTCTGAAGGCTGGGTTATATTAAGCTTTGTTGTCAATACATGGCCACAGTCTTCCAGACTGATGAAGATAGTTTTGTTCAACTGTATGGAAATCCTCTAGATTTATGTGGATTCTGGAGTAATGACAATTATTAAATGCTTGTGTTCAGAAAGAACAACCTAAATACATCAGAAATTAGAATGATATGTATTTTTATTTGACTTCTTTCAAAAGTCACTTGCATTATAGGAGGAATCTTGGTCTCAGCTCTTGTTTTATTCCCATTATTTATGCTGCTTTGTTAAAATTTTTTAAATTAAATATCTGGTTTTTTTTCCATTGAGGTGAAAAGTGTTTCTGTGTTTATAATGAATAAAAGTCATACAGACAGACAAAGCAGGAATCTGATAGGTATGAAATTTAAACTCTAGTTCAAAGCCTAGTAAAAAAGGGCATTTTTGCCTAGAATCTGAAAATCCTACAAGTTCTGTTCAATTTGAATTCAGATCTCTGAAACAGACAGCTCAGGGACTGTTATGTAGAGTATATGGAGTTAGACCTCCTCTCATGGGATCCCAGGTAATAAGCTTGTTGAGGAGGGACCATGAAGAGTAGTTTATAGTAAATCTATGCTTTAAGATTTAGATACATCCCAAAAGGCAGCAGGCGGATGCCTCTCTATATTTAGTCTCCTTTATAGGGACACACGCCCCCCCCCCCCCTTTGCTTCCAAAGCATCAGTGGAGCTAACACTTTTCTATAAAGGCTTGGCTGAACATGGAGACTGTGGAAGAGATAGAGTACCTTGCAGCAGGTGCTTTAGTGATTGGAATACTTGCCTGACATAGGGCAGTTGCATCTCATATGCCAAGAGCTATTTGTGCATTTTTCAGTAAATACTGTCAGGATAAGAAACAAAATCAGTGCCTCCTTTCTGGCTGAGGCACTAATGATAGTCCACCTTCATTACCAAATGTAAATAGTAGTAAATGAACTCCTCCCAGAGTACTGTTGGCCTAGTGAACACAGGCTATCCTCAGGCAGAGACTTCCCACTGCCTGAATGAGCGCAGTTGCCATGAAACTATTACATAAAACATGGTTTGTACCATATTTTCCAAAGGCACTTGAGCTGAGGAGAGGCGCTGAGCTGCTGAGCCTGGCAATGGCCCTGGAGGTTTGTGGAGCTGGCATGCTGCTTCTGGATTCAAGCAGGGAGGTGCTTCCAGTATTATTTGGCAGCTGCCTGGGGTTTTTTTGGGTCACAGGTTTGGCCACCAGCTCGCCTCAGTGTAGTTTTGGTTCCACCCCTTGAGCTGTTTCTTCACACCCTAAAAGACTGTGGCATTTCATACTGAGTATAAACACTCAACCTAAAATGGCCAAAGGAACAAAAAGAACTTGGCTTTGCAGGTTGGATTTTGCAGTCACTGACTAACATGTAACAGCCCCTGTGGTATTTCTCCCCTTTCACACTACAAATGAACAAAAATGGGACCAAGTTTCAGCCTGGGGATGTTTGTGCCAGCAAGATGTTCCAAAGGCATACAGGAGAGAGAAGCTTTTGTATTTCTGTATCCCATTGTAGTCAACAGCTACTAAGGACCTGGATAAATAGTATGCCCAATGTTAATGGTGAATACCAACCATAGTCCTGTGATACTCAGATATCTGCTGCTAACAAGGTAAGATTTGAGGGAATAATTGGCACCAACTTGTGGGGAGAGTTAAAGTACATATGAAATGATGCCTGGCAAAAGCAGCTTTTCCAAAATTAGGTCTTTAAAGATGCTCTGTCCTATATATATGTGTTGATATCAAACAACTCTCATATTAATATTCAAGCTTGATTGTCTTCTGTTGGTGTTTCAGCTGAGTTCTATCTGAGTGTGCCCAGGAAACCTGTGTTCAGTTTGAAACCTGAATACCATCAATACTTCTCTTGTTTTGTTCAGAGCTGTGTGAAGTTCTGGTTTCCAAAGACTGTGACTTAGCCCATTTGACTGTGCTAACCTGAACTATGCCAAATTCTGACATCATGTATAAAAGCTTCAGTACAGATGTAGGAGGGGCCAGGCTGAAAATCTTAAATTATCCTAAGTGTACTGTCAGGGCAGAAAGCCTTTGGGTCAGATGCCACTTACCTTGTACATGCCAGGTTGGCATGATGCTTAGCAGGAATTTGGATGCAAAGGAAATGCAAAATCAAGGTGATCCATAAAAGCTGATTTGGTTTAGGACATAAATAGTCCTGAGTGACTAAACAGTGACACTGGAAATGTGTATCTTTAATCTGCTCAGAAATCCCTCCAGGGGCAACAGCCAAGTAGACCAGTAAACTTAGTCACTACTAAAGGAATTATTTAAGAAAAGAAAGCCTTTACTTTAAGCTAAATCAAAATATAACAGCCAAATGAAGGCTCTTTCTGAAAGTTCTGTTAAGGGATAAAGCAGTAAGTACCTGTAAGCGGTCAAAATAAGCTGCTATAAACTACTAGCTGTGAACTCACCTACTGACTCATTTGGACCTTAGGCTAAGTATTATTTAAAAAGAAAGATATAGTGTGTGAAGAGCTGGTTATTCAAATGCAGAAATCGGCCATTTTTAGCTACAACCTCTGTCTCCTTTCTGTCTTGTGTAGCCCAACAGATACAGGGAACCACAAAACCACTCGAAGCCAGAGCTCTCTTGTGAACACTGATCTAATCCAAGTTTACTACGAAGTCCTGGTTTCAAGGTCTGTTGGTTTGGATTTACTGTAATGAGCCCAGTAAGAAACAAGATTCACAAGCATTTCTTCTTAATAACTGCTAAATGTGTAATTGTTGTTACATGTTGTTCATAACCTTTGTATGGGTAAGATTTCTTGTTTGCATAGATGCTCAAGAAATGGCTGTTACATACTGATCAGCAAGCAGCACTATATGGAGTATGTCAGATTGTTATTCGAGTTCAGCTTAAAAGGTTTATTTTCCACAGCAAGGTGCAGAGGCACTGGGACAGGTTAGGTACATTTGTGCAATGAAGGCTGAAACCTTGGGTATGAGAGCCATCAGGTCTCCCTCTACCATGGTGAGGAAGACTCATGTCTCCTTGCTCCTTGGTGGGCATGATGTGAGGCTGAGAGTGTACTACAACACTGAGAGAGTATTCTGAGGGCAAATCCTTCATTCTTTCCTTCTGGGGCAATCCCATATCATGACCATAGGAAAGCCTTGGAGGTAGATGTCTGATCACACACAAGAAGAAGAGAGAAACAACAAACAGATTAAGTGAACAACTTATTTCTCATGTTATATTGTGTCCTTAGGATTAATTACAGTAACAAGTAAATATGTAGATCTTAGGATCAATTCACAATGAGTCAAAGTAAATTCTAAGAGTTCCAGTTAGCTAAAAAAATAAAAAAAAATATAAATCCTACTGGTTCTGAACCCCACTGAGGACCTATGGTATGACTCATATTTTTATGAATCCAACAATGTTTTAATGGGACACATCAGTATGTCTGTACACATATTTAAATAAGAATAGATAAGCCCATATAATGTAGTTATGGAAATGTTACAGCTTTAGCTATATGCAATCACATTTCATTTGCTGGGCATTTTTTAAGGCCTCACTTACACCCTGTCCCACTAATTTGTATCCTTTGGGCCCAGTTTGCACACTATAAACCCCTGATACTTTCAAACTGCTTCTGCCACAGAGGATGAATAAGTGATGCCCTCCCATCAGCATGAGCTCTCAGCAAATGTTCCCTTTCCAAAGGCAGATGTTTCACCGACTCCATCTCCATAGGGGTTTTATGCCTGTCCTCACACCCTTCCCTACCCTTCCCAGTGACCCAGGCAGCAAGGCAATGAAATATCCTTTCTGGAAACAGTCAGGCTTAAAACTTGAAATCTCAACACGCGATAAAGCCAGGACTGACAGCTTTGTGCAAATTAAAATGGCCTTTATAGCTGATCTCCTGAAGGATAGCCCAGCTCCTAAAACTGATGTATTATTGCACACTGAAAAGCAGATTTAAATAACAGTCAGAGAAGTCAGAAACTTACTAGTTAGATTCTCACTCTCTTTTGAGTCTGGTACCTCTGGAGGGCAGATGGATACAGAGTTATGTGAAAACTGTCAGCAGTGTTGCTTTTTAAATATCTTTGCAAAGAAGTACCTACATCAAGTTTTCTACTGTGGTGTGGTATATATGTTGTACCCTTTAGGTGCTGCTTGAAGATGGTATGTGTTCTGAACAGCCTGTCTAAATCCTTCAGGCCTTTACCATAATTGTCACTTTTCAGTTGCTCAGGCAACTGAAAAATCTTTATTACTGCACTTTTATTAGTTCTTTCTCTATATCTTAGGAAAATACAAGCTTATAAGCTTATACGCTTAGAGGACCCAATCTTGCACTTACTGTGTGCAAAGGGCATTTTTATGTTTTAAAGACCCTCTGAAGCTCACAGGCCAGCCTGAAGTCAGAATCTGCCTGTGGGTTTATAGGATCTGTCTGCTTCATGGTAGGACCACAGCAGAGGTGCTAAGGGTGCCCATGGAAGCCAAAAGGATGAATTGCAGAGCCAGATATTAATCAGATGTCTTCTAGGTTGCTGCATCAAAGTTTTCATTATCTATTTCAATAGCTTCATTGCTAACAACATTTATTTTTTAAACACTTTCAGTTGTGACCTGAAAAAAGGAATAAGAAATTAAGATGTTACAGAACTGTGCTAAGAGGTATTTTCACTTTAATCTACTGGAAGTTTCACAGAAGATGGGAAAATGCAGCTAAACAAAAAGACATGCTGTTGACAAGGCAGCTAAACAAAAAGACATGCTGTTGACATGGCACTTGTGACTTCATTCTAATAGCTGGATAATATCAAGGTTGATCTTGGAAAAGGAAAGAGACGTGATTATTAGCATAAATAAATATTCAATATTGTATTTTTGTTGGAAGTAGCTAGCACCTTTTTCTAAAAGTTCCTTGTATTATTTGAATAACGCATTCATTGAGAAAAACACAGGTGTTTGAAGACTGTTTATGAAAAAAATAGGTTTATTACAGCTTCATTTATCTTATCAACATAAATGAATGCTCAATTTGCAGATAACTGATCACAGTCTCATAAATCCCCAAGAAAAAAGGCCAGAAATTCATGAATCATCTGTTGCGGTTGCATCTGTGTGGAACCGTCTAGATGCTGTGGATAAAGCGAGCAACCTGGAAAATGGTGTCTTGATCAAAATTGAGAAAGAAACTGTAAAAGACCTTGGAAGCAAACCCATAACACTCACCATCTTAGGTCTACAATTGCTCAAATAAACAGCAATGTAAGTGGACAAAATTAATGTAATATCATATGTAAACCATCATTCATAGCCCGTGAGGCAAAAAAATGGCCTCATTTATCAAGGTATCTGTTTACTATGAACATTCAGATCATCTCTAAATATAACCTAGTTTTTCTGCTAAAAGCCTTTGAAATGAAGAATAGTGCTGGGCTTCACTGGCACATTTACCTCCACGGGTGTTTGAGTGCATGTCACCTACAGAAGCTGATTGATTTCACCTCACACTACTTTTTCCCCACCCAAGGTTCAGTGACTATTTTTTTGCTGTCACTGAAAAAGTGTATGACAGGGAGAATGTTTTCCTGCTCTCATTCTAGTTCTCTCATCTACCTGCTTTCATCTGTGCATAGGCAATTGTGGAAGCATTCCTTTCAGTTAAGGGACATGTGAGCAATCCAGCCTTTGACTTAGCCTCACTCTAGTTGTGAGCAAAAGGCTTGTTAGGGTTTTGCAGTTTGATAAGAGGGTTAACTGAAGACAGTGTGCTGCCAAGAAGAGGAAGCTGGCTTGCAAGAGACCTTGACCAGGATGCCATGCAGCTGGATCAGCAGGAGCTGCTTGCCAGAGAGCAAACCACAAGTTGCAAGAAACAGGAGAGACTCCATTATCTTGCTGCTTGGGACTTTCATGAAAACTTCATGAACTGCAGCCAATCACTGCGCTGTTGCTGGCACTCGCCTAAGGGAGTTAACCCCTCACATGTCATCGAATGTTCTAGTGTTCTGTAACTTTTCTATAAAAAGGATGCCTGTGCACAATAAACTGTTCAGCGTTTGATCACACTGATCAGTATTGCGTTGTTCTTCATCCCCTGTCAGGCAATGAATATGTTTCTGGTTTTGCTACCCAGGTTGTAGCTTGTGCTATCTTCGCCGTCTGCACTTCAGGAGTCTGAAACTCTTCCTGAGTAACTGCATTTTGTCATCTTTTAAGTGCCTCCCTGGGCTGTCACACTTCAAATCCCCTGTACCACTGCAAACATCAGCAGGGCTTTCTTCCAGGGTAGCAGGCAGTTCTGCATGGAGAAGAGCAAGAAAGACAGAAGGGCTTTGATTTTGTCCTACTCCTGAGGCACCCTCTTCACCTCTGCACAATTCCTTGCATCCAGCAATTTAAGGGCTCTGTCTGTGGGGGCGCACAGACAGGAAAGACAGGCGTTTAGTACCAGGGGTGCAGTGCTTGGAATACCAGCCTGACTCATGGTTGTTTTACTCCAGCCTCAACATTTATTCATGGCTTAAATTTTTTCAGCCTAGGGAGATTTCTCTTGGGTTCTTGTGGGTGTTATCCTTCACTGTGGAAAATACTGTTCTTGTGGTCTACATACGAGGCACAAGAATTCTGCTGTTTAAGTGGCAGCTTTGAGGTCAGGAGAAATGTCTATGACTGACAACTAAAGGAAACAATAATTAGGACAGGAGAAGCATAAAGTGATGTGTGATTCCTAGACTGTGTTTACTGCTATCATTAGCATCAGAATATGGCGACTTCACAGAACACTTTGTTTGGACAAGGAGGCTGGAGGGAAAAAGGACAACATGTAATGTGTTCCCCTTAACCACTATGCATATGAAGGCCCCAAAACTGAAAAAACAGAGGGGGTGGGGGATAGTGAAACACATTTTTAAATCTCCAAATGTAGTTTTCTTCTATACACTTCTTCCTTTGTGAAAAACTTTGGGCTGCAGTGGCTCTGCATCTTTTGTCTTCTACTTGGATGTCTAAATCTTCATGGCAGCAAGCCATAGTCCATCTCTTGATGGTTAAACCTTCCCAGCAGGAAGTTATGATCCACCAGCTACTTTTAATGCTTTTTCCCTTATTGCCGATTTGATATTTTACAAAACAAAGTGTCTGGAAGACTCTAAACTACTGCTGAAAGTGCCTTGGCCCTGAGGGTAGAGAATGCATTTTAAAACCTGTCACCTTTCTTTATTTCAACCCTATATCTCCTTTTTATCTCTCCAAGTAGCCCATGTCACTACATGCACCATTAATTCTGGTACTTTCAAATAAGGTAGAAGAAATAAACCAGGCTGTAACCCTTCCTTTGTGCTACCATAATGAACCAAGCTATGAGTTTGGAAGATAAAGAGCTGACATTTTAACTTTTAATTGAAGAATTTCTTCCCCACAGAGCTATCAACAGTGAATGGAGCATCATCCTCCCTTTTAAAATTAAAGGCCAAGTTCATCAGCTATTTTTGAACCAGCATAGGTACTGTACAAGTGGGATGGTGTAAACGGAACCCCTTCTAGTGTTGAAAGGTGCAGCTGGCCTAAAGCAGTGGCCACAAGTGAGCTAGTGCTAGTTAGGGAGACTGATGGAGAGCCACCTCAACTCTGACACCAAGAACTTACTTGCTGCTTGCACATCCTGAACTGTCTACAGCTAAATGTGATTTACCCTGTTCACTGCCTTATTCTGCCAAGTAGCCAGGAATCCTTATTTATCCAGCATCACACAACATCCTGCAGGAGGACCCAGCCTTTAAGCCAGGTTTTATGGCCTTCTTTCTGCTACATCTTCACATCTTTATGGAATCCTAAACACAAGCTTTTAAGAATTGGCAAGCTGCTTCTCTCCTGTGTGAAATAATGTTGCATTTTCAACGGATGTGAGCATTGTAAAACTGATGAGACACTGTACTACAGTAATAGCCCATGGTCGTCTCTCTTTCTAAATACCAGGGTGGTTCCTAAGGAGTGTTTTGGGAGGGAGAAAGAGACCTGCTCTATATTACTGGGATACATCTCCGTGGCTGGTGCACTGACACACTTGTCTCTGTTCACCCTCTTCCTCTGCTCTTTTTCTCAGTTCAGCCACTTTGCTGTACCATTTACCAACACATTTTTGATGCAGTGGAAATGGCAGCGCATGTCAGATTATTATTCTAATTTCATATTTTGTTATCCAGAGTTTCTGAAGAGTACTGTAAGTTATTTAAGGAGTACATCAGTAAAAAAATTAGAAGATCACTCTGAAAAATGTTGCCATAAATTACAGCTCTCAAGGGGGTTCTTAGTGTAGAATTTGGCTCTTGACTCTCCTCAGTTTCCGTTAAGCTGTAAAATAGCCTGTCAAGGGAAAGGAAAAAAACCTTGTGACTAAGACTTTAAAACTGAACTGAGCAAAGCTGGTCAGCATACACTGAGGAAACAACATTGCATGGGAGGAGAGAAGTGCAAAGAACTTCTTCCTCATAGACTGTTACACATTGTCCTTGACTTCACAGTGTCTACTAGAGCAGATGTGAAGAGCACCTGATTAAGTTAGGCAGCAGCTGATATGAGAAAAGGTACAGGATGCCTCACTTATTTCTGGCCTTTAAATAAAATTATAAGTTGAATGGCTGGTATAATTCACTGTGCTATCAAAGCAACTTCTGAAGATGCCTTCAGTTGGGCAAAATAACCAAACTTTGTGTTTACTACCTAGAAGTATAACTGAAATTATGCCTGATATAAAAATATCATTACCACAATTGTATTTCAGGTTGATAGCATGCTTTTGAAAATCAAGCTCTGTTTTCCAGAGAAATTTCCTCATGCATTCCAAAACTTGATGATCTGTTCTTGCTTGGACTAGTATAAATAGCTCTGCATATACATTTTTCCCTGTGTAAAAATTAACGTAACAGCTCACGACACAATAAGGGTTGGGTTTTTTTGTTCAGTCACACTACTGATGTGTTATTGTTGGTGCATTTCAGTACACCTTTATTAATAATCTTTCAGAGGAACACATACAGTTTATAGAAACTTAGGCTCTATCAATGTAAGAATATTTAAAAATTTAAAAAACCTTTTTTTACTTTAGTTTCAGAGGGGGGTTGTGGATTTTTTTCCAATAAAAAGGCTTTCTGTTGTACAGTCTGCACTGTAGCACTATCTAATTCCTAGCAATAGGAATTTCCTGACAAAGGTCAGGTATGTTATTTATGTGTGTCTTAGTCATTGACCTATGTCTACACAAAGAAAGTCACATGAATCTATCGAAGGAAGAGTTCAATCTTCAGCAATTCTGTTTCTGTATTGGAAGGCGCCTGAAAAAGCAGACATTCTCGTGCTTTACTAAGACATGGTTACTGTTCCATGAAGTAAGGTTAAGGTACAGTGGCTTCATTTAGTTGCTATAGATTTACGCAAATGCTAAGCATGTTTTATTTTTGTAATAGCACATTCACATCATGGGTTGTACATCTTCTGATATTTCATTTCTTCATAGTCTGTGTTAATGCAGACATAATTAATAGGACTCTGAATACTTTGTATCTGACAGATTTATTTTTTATACCTGTCTCCAAATTACTGCTGAAGATTTTCATTTCTGTCTTTTGGTTACCCCTTGCATTTTGTTTGTCTTCCTTTCTTAAATCCTTTGAATGCAATAAAATCCTTTCTTTCACTGAGTGATAAGGTTTTCCTGAAGGAAGCAGCATTGCCATCAGCCCAAGCTAAAATACACTTATCAGTCTTCAGCAAAGTCAAGCCCATTTCTCACAATACTGCTGTCTTGAAATAGTTATCAGCTACACCATGAGAATGATCTCCAGAGCATCATATGTAGGACTTATTATTATCTAGCTTTATCAAGAGATGAGTAACATGACAACTTCTGATATCAGGTAGCAATTTTGTGGTTTTTTAAGGGCATTGTACCTTTCTGCAGGTGTCTTCTCCTATGACTCTAAATGTACCTGACATTTAACTTGACTTTTGGCTTGCTCTTTTCAGTTTACTTCTTGCTCCCCCTGGGTTATCCCACTTCTTCACATGGCACACAGGTACCCATGGAGCTCCTTGTCACAACATGTTGAGACTGCTTAAAATCTATAGAGTTAAAAAACTGACTACACAAATTAATGGGTGAAAAGTCTACTGAAGCCAATAAAAGCCTTTAAACCTGATTTTAACAAATACATACCCATGTGTAGTTCATTTCTCTTGGATGCCTCTGAGCAATGCTATGTATCTTCTCCTGTCCCCTTTTAAGCTGGCAGACAGTGTCTATTAAATCTTCTGCTAATAAAACCACACCACAGCTTGGAAACTGGCTGACGCCAGGATGAAGAATTTTTTGAAGTAAATTGTCCAGCAATTGTCTTTTAATGGCCAAACAATCAGTGGCCATTAACCTCAACCTCATGACTACTCTTGTTCCTTTCACTTCCTGCATGATTTCCTTATACGGCCCAGCTGAACTAAGGCAATGTATTCCTAGAGGGACTGTACCAGTAACCATGCCAATAAATACTGTTTATAAATTATGAACAAAGGAAATTAATAATTACCTCATTGCCATGACCTGTGTGACTGGGCAAGCTTGCTCGGTTTTTCTATCAAGAATCCCAAGCTTAGCCACAACAATGACTGGCTTATCTTTCTGTTGGGGTTTCAAATACTGGGAGAAGATCCAAACTTTTTGAGGAATACAAAAGCAGTCCAAATACTATGGGGAAGAGTTAAGAGCATTGGGGCCATTTAAGCTGCTTCACACTGACAGTCTCTGTGACTGCATCTCTGAGCCTGGGCCTGGAAAACAAACCCTTACTGAGAGCAAGTGCCATGGAGGAGGGCTGGAAAGAATGGGTTTTTTGCTTTGAATTTTACTAAAAACAAACGAGCCACCTTCCCTCAAAGACAACATCACCACCACTGAAAGCCCACGATAGATGTCCAAAAGGGGTTGCTGAGAAAACAACACTTGCAAGGGAATGAAGCCAATATAGCAGGACTTCGTGCCAGACCAGATCCTCCTACAGAGAGACAGGGTAAATAACAATACAATAGAAGGGATGAAAAAAGTAGCTGGAGAGTCACCCCTACCAGTGGTCCTGGAAGATGAAGTGCTGAGGTCCTACCATTGCCTGGCACATCATCACTGGTGGCCTTGGGGTATAAAGTATATTAAATTTGAATAGGACATAAAATTGGGGGAAACTGTTGAGTAACTTGGGATACATATGATGGTAAACAGACTTAGAATTCAAAATAATTCAATATTGTCCAGCCACCGGGCATCACCCTTTAAGAAAGATGTGGCCCACATAGACTGCGATGACACAGCAACTAGAGGGAAGCCATGGGAATATCCATTAGCCCAGAAAACACAGCCTGTGAGGAAAGACCCAGATTGGTCTTGTTTAAAACAAAGAAGAAGAGGCTCCAGGGACAAACAGGACACAAATTTCACATGTGACCAACCTCAGCTCCAAAGCATTCACGACCATAATGATGACCTGTAGGACAAAAGACAAAACCCTTCAAAGCTGCAGTGTGCCCTAGGAAAGAACCAACAGAGATCAAAAGGGCATCGTGGAGGCCTTAAAGCCCAGTACTGACAGAGTACTTTTCAGATGAGAATAAAAAGATTATCCTGACAAATATGCCATGTTCCATGCAACACTACTCACACTAGAAGAACTCTCAACAGTCTTGTCAGCCTAACTTAAGAGTGTGGGGACTCCTGGGCACAAATCTAGCAAATTATTTAATTTTGACATATGAGCAAGGTGCATGAGCCAGGCATCTGAGAAGCAAAGACCTTAAAAATATTGAGAAAATTTAGATTCAAGTTACACATCAAAACAGTGAAAAAAATCCTTGTGGCTTTGGAGAAAATAAAAAACATAAATATAAAATGAAGTTCTACCAGACTTACAATGCACTGAGCTAATTAACAAGTATTAAATAATGCATCCTAGAACACATCTGTTCAGCACTCTTTGCATTGGCATTGTGCAAGCACTACCTGTGATACGCAGATCCCTCCTCAATGCCGCTGAACTGGGAAGACTCCAAAGTTACAACAAAAAACCTCACTGTTAGTTTTTAAGCATGTAAGCTCCACCTCAACCCATTTCTAATACGCTAGTATGCTCCTGTAGTAATAGCAATGTCTACCAGCTTTGTGATGGTCACACACTTCATAACCAGACATACACTCCTTAGACACAGCACCACTGGTGATTATGACTCCAGACTGGCTCTTAGGTGCACCTCAGCCTGCCTCATTTGGTATCTTGGCTTCCCTTTACCAATCTCCACACCCATACTTGTGACCCATACTTGCAGCTGTCCACTCCATGTTAAGTCATTTTCTCTGAAGGACTCTATTAAATGTGTAGCATAATCCAGACAGATTTGCTTCACTGCACTGTTTTTGCTCGGGAATCACCTTGTCAAAGATCTTGGTAGTCTGACATGATCTAGCTTTGATGAACCACACTGTAGTTGAACCCATTTTTCTCTTACCTCTAAAACTTTCCACAGAGGGAGTAAGTGGAGTTGCTGCTCCACTTATTCCCTCTGCCTTTTGAAGACAGGTTGCCTGTTCTCCAATAACATTGCTTTGTCTCCAACATGACTGATTCATTGAAAATATTGCTCAGGACTTAAAAGATAGCTACTAATTCTTTCAACATTTGGGGTGCAATTTTCCTGGGCCTGACACAAGAAACATAGTAAGTTATGCTTCCACTTCGCATCTGCTAAGGTCATCCTCACTTGCTTTAGGTACGCTGCCAATACACTCATATAAATATTTCTTTTATTGAAAACTGAGGCAATGTATTCATTCAAGATTTGGAGCAGCCTTAATCTTCATCCCATCCCTGGCATTTATCTTCCTTCTTTGAATTATTTTAACTTATATAGTTCGAGAATTCGATCAGTTATCCTTTTCTTTGTCACATCTGTCTTGGCTACATTTTTATTCATTCTTTCTCTCTGGTTCTGCAGTTTCTCACCCTCCAGACTGTGGCTCTCCTTTCCTGTAGGTTTCTCCACTACTTTAATACCCTCTTTCAGGTAGCTACTTATCTACTATGTCTACAGTTGTTCTTGACCTATTCTAACGTCTTTTAGGGGATGAAAGTGCTATACAGTTTTTTTTTCATTTTGGACTTAAAGTAAATCCATGATTCTTCCACATCCAAATGCTTGGGGTTTTAGGTTCAGGCAGCCTCACCAATCATTTTTCCATACTTTCTTAATGCTTGCCTTCTGCTATCCAAGACTGCAGGACCAGATCTATTTTTCACTCTACTGAAATTTGCAGTAAAAACATGAGTCATACATCAAAGGTTATTTTCTAGAATAAAATTATTTTAAAAAGGACTTACAACTTCCTGTATGTCTACTGAAAAGAATTACAGAGCAGTTTCCCTTTGGTCTGTTACATCTGTTTGGTGGCTGCTGGTAGAAAAAAGTTATTACCCATCACACCCAAGAATACATGCTGCATATGGTACTTGTTTTGCAAATGGTCTGAGGAACTAAAAGTCTTCCTCAGCCCTTCCTGTTACTTAGTGTTGATGGAAATCTCTATCCATAGCCATCCCTGAACCTGGGGCTCTATAACAGATTTTGAGGCTTTTTTAGCACATCTAACAATGGTCACTTTTGAATAAATGTTTTATTTGTACCACCACTTTGTCTGTCTTCTCAATCTACTACCTCATTAATTTATATTAATAATTAGTAATTAATAGTGCTAATACTACCTCCATCCTCATTTGTCTCTTCAACCCCTATAGGTTAAAGGATGCAAAGACAAAAAAGTGTTTTGTGCTTGGCTTTATGTCTTTATGTCCTGGCTTCATAGACTAGAGCTGGTATCGGAGACAGTGGTCTCTTTCCATTTTCTACCATCCTACCAATCTAACCATTTTCTGGGAAAATTAGCCAAAGGCTGAAGAAACTAGTATGAAATGTAAATACATACACATGTATCCACTTGCAGGTTTGAGCAAAAGAGAAATGAAAATGTTCAATAAGAGCTGTATTTGTTGCACATGGGAGAACTCACTTTAGCGTACACAAAGTGCTTGGCAGCCCATCAAAAACATTGTCCACAGAAAAGTGTTCTTCTGTTCTTTGTATGGGGAAGCCTGCAAAAGGAACAGAAGGCTCCAAACCATCATAGAGGCTGTTGTCTGTTTCTTTTTGGTTGTTCGCAGACTTTCTCAGACAGAAGTCACATACCCAGGCAGTTGGGTAGCACTAGCAGCTCCAGGGTAGCAGCAAGACAAGTGTCAGGATCTGCTGTGGGAATGAAAACCGTGACAGAAGCGAGAAATAGTGAGGCTGAGAAACTGATAGACACCACATAAGAAAAACAACGGCCCTACAGAATCTCCTAAGTATTGATGCTGCCTGTCTTCGCCTGTGCATTCCATAACCTATGTCCCCGAGATGCCCGGTTTTGTTACTAATTTTGTTAATATTTCTGGTTGTGGTAGTATTTTACTCCTGTTTGGTATCGATTTTTTTAGAAAAGGGGAAGAGGAAAGCTGAAAGGAAAGCCCCATCTCCACCAGGTGACAAACTGAGCCCCTGCCATAAGCCAAGAACAGATCAAGAAGTGAAACCAAGCCTGGGACATAGGTGGAACATATAACGAATTAAGCTATAGACAACTGGGCAAATAATGACCTAGGCTGTGCTCCTCCATCCCCTCACCCGCCGAAAGGTCAGCCTGGAGATTACAGCACAAGCAGAGCGAACGGCTCGGCACCACGAAGCAATCGTCGCCGATGGCAGCGCTGCTCGCCCCGCCCCAGTCCCCACTGAGCTCCCCCGCGGGGCGGACCCTCCGGCACCCTGCGGCCAGCACCGGCTGTAGTGAGGCGCGCAGCGGCGCGGGGGGGCCCGCGGAGAATGATGGCACCGCAGCCCGCCGCCGCCGTGTCGGGTCCGCTGGCCGCGCTGGACCCTGCAGGTGAGTCCAGACACCTGTCCCGCCGCAACTTCCCTGCCCTGCCGAGTGCGTGAGCACCGGGGGCACGGCTGGAGAGCGGGAGTCGGCTGCGGAGGGCGGGAGGGCGAGGCTGGAGGGGAGCAGTGGCTTCCCCGGCCCCGGGAGGTGAAGCTGGGGCGGGTCCTGCTGCCGTGCTGGAAAGGCGCAAGAGGAGGTTCTGCCCGGGCTGTGTCCCCAGAGTGGGACACTGGGGGATTTCAGCCCGAGATTGCTGGCGCGGATTGTGCTGTCTGGCTCTCGCTCACTGAGATGTTTTAAAACACCAGTTCTCTGGAGCTGTCTGCCGCGCTTAATGAGCTGCTGTGCCGATGTTTAACGATAGTACAAATAACTGTATGTGGGGCGTTAATAAAAAAATTAATGTGAGAGATGCCCTTATATGCTGGATAAGAAGGGGCAGGTGCTGTGCTGGAGCAGGTGGCAGTGTGAGCAGGGTGCGTAGCTGGCTGGGGAAGGCAGAGGCTGTCGCGGGGCTGTAGCCCTTCAGTGGCTTCTCATCCGACCTGGGTTTCTTCCTCCTGCTTCTACTAATGTAGTGGTTTGCTACTGAAGTGGTGTGCTGGTTGTATTTACAGTGTGCGTCCTGGAAAATGAAGACACTCGCAAAAGAAAGGACAAGTATTTCATTATTTCACTGAAATTCATTAAAGTTAAAAAGTACAAAGCTTATTGATGGGAATTACTCCGTGTAGTGTTTGGAAAGATAAACATAGATTTTGCTGTGTACCCAAGTATCTTAACAGCCATTTAAGATAACTCATTCAGTCTTATTTTTTTCTTAAACTTGGAAGAGAAAAGGGCATTGGTGTTGAAAGGGTAGCAGTGGAAGATGTGCTTTTAAAATGTAATCAGCATAAAAAGAATCTGTATGCTAGCTTTAAAGTAGTAATTAGCTGCTCTTTCAATTATTTATTAGTGAAACAATTGCTGCCGAAGCAATGAAGTCATAGTGATACTCCATAGTATCACTTACTATGGCTACACTACATCATATAGCAAGGGTTGGGGGGGTTGTTTTTTTGTTTGGTTAGGCTGGGGTTTTTTGTTGGGGTTTTTTTTAAATGGAATTTTGGAAGCACACAGTAGTGTTTCCTATGGTCTTGAATGTGTAACACACTCATGGGTTCTTTGTCAACAAATTCATAATAAAGATAAGAGGTGGGCCTGATAAAACCTGTGATCTTGTGGCTTGAAACAACTGCTGTTGCATCTGGTGTAATTAGTTCAGCACTCTGGACAAGTCACACATTTAATCAGAAAAGGGGAAGCAGTCACCACCAGCAGGTATGAATGTCTCTTTCAAGCATCTCCAACTGTCACATTTATTTTTGGGACACATTGTAGGATTAATTGAATTTTTGTGGCATAAACCATTTTTGAAAATACACAATTGAAACTGTAGCTGAGAGAGGTGGCACTGAAGTGAGCACTGCAGTAATTAAAAGTTATTAATTTAGCTCCAGAGATCTTCCCTTAAATATTTTTCTCAATAGCAGCAAAGCAGTGGATACTTTTTGTGCTATACTCCTCTGTTAATAGCGAATTACTGCTGAAATTATCTTATTATATATGGGTAATGCCACTCCTTGAAACATGTCAGTATTTTTTAGTAGTATTCATTAGGTAATAAAAATGCACTGTGCTTTCTGCTACAAAACTTTCCTCCCTCTTCTCGTACTAGGATGCTAATATACATTTTGCTGGGGCACTTATTTGAAATAAGTGTTTCCATTTAGATCACCTGAACTAGGTCAAAGAGGAAGGTATGAAAGTGTGTGGTGCTAGCATTCAGCAAATGTGATTGTGATCACTGCAAACTGCTACATCCTGCAGCGATTCTTTCCTTGCCAAACATCATTCCACACTTTTTAACAGACTTCATGATGCCTAAAGCTGGATTTTTAAAAGAAGTGGTGAAGTTAGCAAAGCATGGTTGCCTTTGTCTAAATGTAGATTTATTTATTTATTTATTTATTTATTTATTTATTTTACTTACATTTCAGGCCACATACAAGTTTTTCTCCAAAGCTGAGGGATGCTTTTTCACTCTATTCTTTCTTTCCCTTGACCACTGGATGCATTCCATACCGTGACTCATCATTAACTTGTTCATTCTCCTTTTAAATTCACCCTTTGCTTTGTTCAAATCCAGGCCCTACCATTCATCATTAGATCCACCACTTTGCTTCTTACCAGCAGTCTGAT
Source organism: Psilopsiagon aymara (assembly GCA_024733675.1). Taxonomy (NCBI): domain Eukaryota; kingdom Metazoa; phylum Chordata; class Aves; order Psittaciformes; family Psittacidae; genus Psilopsiagon; species Psilopsiagon aymara. The sequence goes on along the minus strand of JANRGW010006990.1, from coordinate 32,438 downwards.
CCATCCTCCCCACACAAGCCCATTAATTTTCCATAGTATTCCTAGAAATTTAATTTATCCCCCAGCTATCGTGAACAGAGCATTGTAAATATAATTTTGTTTCCTGCAGCTGATGAACAAACGCGAGATTTTGCTGAGTGCAGCAGAACTTGGTCTTCAGCAGGTATTTTTTTTCTTTTTTACTCTCTGGAGGGTGATCTCAGTTTCTCTCCTCATGTTCCTTTCTCTGTCCCAAGGAGGCAGCAGTCTGGTGTCTCCTTGTTCTGTCAGTGTTCTCTTTTCTTTCTTTGGGGTAGCAGGGCTGAGTGGCTTAAGCAGGTACTTTACCTGACAGATGCTTAGCAGGCAAAGTAGAGAGTGTTTCTGTGATTGTTTCTTTCCATGTGCAATTTAAGTCTATGCCAGGCAGAGCATAAGCCAGTGATGTGGAAGCAACATTACCTCTCTAATTTATCTCCCAATTTTTACTGTAGTGCCCATTGCTACAGCATCAAAACTCAGTTAATACTTTACTGACCAAAACTGCTGAAGAATATTGCCAATAGAAGGTAATAACATGTTCACACCCTCTGCTGGCTTCAGCCTCAAGCTAATGCTAATAAGGATATGACAAGAAGGCTTCTTCCTACATGCTTGATTTTTGGTATGCTAGAGATAAGAATTTGAAGCTATAACTAAACTGGATTAAGGTCCAGAATAGAAGTTTATAATGTTCATACTGAATCATTGTTAAAGAAGTTAAAGGGCATAACTGTCAAAATTATTCAGAGACACACTTCAGTATTGAAAATTGGAAAGTCAATAGCCTACATTAACTGTTGCCTGCATTACAGGAACGTCAGCCTACAGGAAGGAAATTCAGCCTACAAATACTGACAGCAACATTTCCTCTGTTCTCAATTTAACTGCTATTCTTGTATATAGTCTGCCTTTGGTCCAAGCCCTGTCACAGGGAGTGTCAGGGAAGAAGGTTGGGCCAGTCTCTCTGCCTGTGCTGTCAACAGGGCTCCTGAGGGAATAGTCTGGCATTGGGTTTTGGATGGGAGATGCATTAAAAACAACTCCAGAAAGCTGCATGGCAACTGCTACAAACATCAGTAAACAAAGACTCGACAAATCTTGGGAGCCAGCATGACCAAAATAGCAGAAGGGAGCTAATAGTAGAAACACTTTGCAGCTGTAGCCTTTTCTCATCTGAAGATTTACAAATATTTAGGCCTCACAATATACGGGTGACATGTGTACATGTAATTACACACAGTTTGATATACAGCAAAGATTTTTATTGACGTGACTAAGGAAAGCCTGACAGAGCAGAAATCAATTTAGGCCCAATTTCTACCCATCTTCTGGAGAATATGGCAATCCTTGAGAACAAGATCTTGTGTCTGCTCCAGAAGGGGCCTTTTCTATGCTTCTGCCTGTAAGTTATCTCTCCTAAGGGTGGAGTTTATGGCTAACTACATGTAGCTATGAGTTTCCAAACTGATTTGAGATGCAGGTGGTAAAACATTGATGAATGTAAGGTCTTAAGGGTATGACATACATAAATGCCTTCTGGCATGGGTAAATTTCAAAGTCACAATGTATTTCAGTCAAAAAAAAAAAGACTCTATAAATAATGACATTCTTTTCTGTTTTAGCTCACTAAATCCACATCTGATTTACTCCAATTGCATACAAGAACATCCTTTTTCTAAGATAACTTGAGGCAAACTCAGTCTGGGCAGACTCATGTCTTTCATTTCTGTACATCATTACTGATAATAAAAACTCTGGAGGACAGGTTGCGCCCTTAGTCTATCTCCATGCAATCTGATTAAACTTTGCCAGTGCAGGTGTTAATTTGAGAAAGATGTGGATGCTTAGCTCCTCAAGCACTTTTCATAAAAACATTCAGTGGTTTCAGAAGCACTTGGCTGAGAATCATCTGTCCCATTGGCTTTCAGAAGGCCTGTGTTCCTGCTTCCTTTTAGAGTATGTCTACACTGCAGTTGTAGTTTTATAAGAGAGGATATGAGCATACCATGCCCAAGCCACTTTTAGCCTAACCTTGACTGTGATAAAGCCATAGAGTCTTAGAATAATTAGGATGGAAAGGTTCCTCAGGAAGTTGCCCAAAGCAAGGTCAGCTATGAGGTCAGACCAGGTTTCTTGGGGCTTTTTTGGTTGATCAAGGATGGAGACAGCACAACCTCTTTGAGCTCCCTGTTCCAATGCTTAACTGTCCTAATGTTGATTTTTAGTTTTTTTGTCTCATCCTGTAACCAGTTTGAAGCTCTTTGTATTTCAGTTCATGTCACTGTCTTTTTGTCTTCCTGCTGTGCAGTACTAGGAAAACCCTGAGTTTGTCCTTCTGACAACCACCTCTGGTAGCCCAGCCAAAAGCCGTGTCATCTCCAGGCTGAGCAAACCCTGTTCCTTCAGCCTCTTGTCATACCTTCTCTGGATTCCTCTGTAGAATTCACTTCCCTTAATTTCCCTCTGAACCCAGCTAATTTTTTAACCATGTGCTTGTCCACCCATCCAGGCCATGACATCCTAACTGGTTTATGAGAATGTTGTGGGATGCCATGTTAAAAATCTGGCTAGATTTAGGATAAAAGACATCCATGGCTCCACAAGTCCAGTCATTTTGTCATAGCAGCCAGCTGGGTTGATCAGAGATGATTTGGCTCTAGTGAATCCATGGTGATTGTTGCCAGTCACCTTTTCCTTATGTGCCAGAAATGCCTTACAAGAGGATTTGCTCCATATTTTTGGTTTCAGCTTCCCAGGATCAAAAGTGAGGTTGATGGGTTTGTAGCATTTGCCTTTCTTCAGTTATTGGGGTTTTTCTGATCTCCATGAATTTTCAAAGATGATAGTGTGGCAAGGACATCAGATTTTACTTAAAATTTGGTAGATAAATTGAATGAATCATTTTAGGCTTTGGGAAGGGCAACTGATCTGTGGAGTTACAAGTCTGAAGTCTGCTTTCCCTTCTTGGTCATGTGAAGTGGCTTCTTTGAGAGAACTGCCTTTAATCCCATACACTTGATGAACTGATTGATAATGATGATCCTGTCTGTTTCCATGTCCCAAGTGACTTTCCATGGATTAACAGGGAATTGCCAAAGGCAAACAGCTGAGGCACAGGCTAGAGGAGAGATGTCTGGAGAGTCTTATGAATTATTCTTTGATCTTTAGGAGGAAGACTTTGTACATTACTCGCGTAGGCTCAATACATGATATTTAACTTCAGCGAAGGTGCTTGCATTTCACACTGAAAGACTGGACTCGTTTTGTCTGGTTGTTCTACTGGGGAGATGTCAGCAAATTTTGTTTTTTATTATAAATGCATTTATTAATTGAAATTACTTGACTTGGTTTGCAAATATCACTAATCTAGCCTGGCTTTTGGACTCTAACCAAGTTACCTGACTTTACACTCAAGTATCTCATTGCAAATGGTTTCTTCTTGCTTTTTTACTTTCCCACATTGCCCGTGCTTTTGGTTACAGCAGCACCCTCAGAGTCTGGTCCACACAAGGCTGCCTTCCCCTCTCACCTATTGCTCCCTGGTGAGGGCTGTTGCCTCCAGTATTCAGTGCAGCACCACAGCCTCTGCCTCATCCTGAGATCTCCCCTCATCTTCATGAGGCCACAAAGGGGAGAGACATTGCCCCTTTGTGTATCCCATGGCCTAATGCTCCAGGGGTGATTCTGCAAACTCCTGCCTTGCCATTCAAAGCAAAAACACTAGAAAGGGGGACCATGGTTTGAGTCACTGGGTGCCTTTTGTTAGTTAAGGTCATGTCGCATAGAATTACAGAATGTTTTGGGTTGGAATAGACCTTAAAGCTCATCCAGTTCCAACCCCCCCTGCCATGGGCAGGGACACCTTCCACTAGACAAGGCTGCTCAAAGCCCTGTCCAACCTGGCCTTGAACACTGCCAGGGATGGGGCATCCACAACTTCTCTGAGCAACCTCTCCCAGTATCTCACCACCCTCATAGTGAAGAATTTTTTCCTAATATCTAATCTAAATCTACCCTCTTTCAGCTAAACCACATTGCTGTTTTTAAATAAGTCTTACGTAAATCTGCTGTGGGCTGGGGCTCTAATGTTAGTAACTTGTGGCTGCAGCTCAGATATGCCACCACAATATGAAGGTTAAGTGGCTTGAGCAGTAGATGAACCTGCCATTTTTCATTTCTGGGCATCTGAATCCAAATCCCACTGACACTCAATGTATTTCACTAAGCAACTACTGTTTACAAAGGTAATTCCATGTATCACTCCCTGGTCAACTGTGTTACAGCTTTGCTTCAGAGATAGATTGGCTTTCTTGCTTCAGTGAATATGAAGATCGCAGTCGTTTTCATGATAGCGTGCAGAGCTTCTACTTGTCGCGGCTAAAATATGAATTTTTATGTTCTGTCCAGATAGAGTCACTTTGGCGCTTCATGTAGGTAACCGTCTAGGGCCTGCAGGATCTGACTTACGGGTGTGAGCAATACTTAATTATAAATGTTGCTGAAGATAAGGTGCAATTACCATTGTCACTGACTTTCAGTTCAGCTTAATAAAAACTCTTCTTGTGTATGTACCCGATGCGTGTGCGTTAGGCTGTGCTGAGCTCTAACTCTGTATTTTTTAAGTCCTTCTGTTGCCTGCCAGCAATTTTCCTTAGTGGGAGAACAAAAGTGGGTTAACAACAGAAAAGATTAAAAAAGAAAATCTTTTGATATTTTATATTTGTTCTGCCATAATAACAATGAAAAGCTCTTTAATTTTATTTTTCTTTTTTTTTCTCCCCACTTCCTACAGGACAATTTGCAAAAAGGAAGAAGACTTCGCTTTGGTTCACAGTCTCTCTGCTGGTAGTGTCTGTTTTCATACTGACCATAGGTCTGGCAGCTACTACGAGAACAGAAAATGTTACCGTGGGAGGCTACTACCCAGGCATTGTTGTGAGTACAGAAACCTATTTTAGATTATTAGGTACAGAGATAACGGGTAATAATTCAGAGAAATTATTATCAGCTAGATACGGGAAGATATGATTTAAAAAAAACCAAACAAAATAACAACCAAACAAAAAAAAACAACCCTGAACAGTCCTGTTGCATTTCACAGGAGAGACATGTGACTTTGTTTTGATCTCTTTCCAGTGTGTGTGATAAGGTAGAGGGGTAAAGTCTGGTCTTTTGAAGTGCCAGGGGGAAGGCTATTAGGGGGCAGAAGGGAGGCAAATGCACTGCACAGCAGTATGCTTGGCACAGGATGACCTCCCACTGATCTCTACTGAGTGTCAAAGTGACTGGACAGGAGTCATTGAATAAATTTAAACAACCTTTTAAAGGTTTACTACTTTGATGGTGGAAAGATCGACTCTGCTCTCTTGTCCATGTGCCCAGAATTATGCTGGGTCTATCACTGGGAGGCCCTGTGGATGAGCATGTGGAAACTTCTCCCTGGAGCCTGCCTAACATCCTCTTGTGCAGTCATGCTGCCAATCCTCTTGTACAAGATCATCTTTCAAAATCCTTAATCTTCTTTTTGCCTTGGGAACTGGCCATTTAAACATGTTCCTGCACCGGGCACAAAATTTGAGTTGCATCTACTTTACCCTATGGTGCCTCTGGGACTCCTGATGAGTGTTAGCCCTGTCAGAGGCTTGTCTTTTCAACCCCCATGGCCCATTCTGATCTCAGAACAAGGGATTGGTCATATTCAAAAACATGAAAACCCCTGGAGTCAAAACCCCCAACATTTTAAGTACCTGGGCAGTGATGTGAAAAAGAGGGTATGGGCAGCAAATCAAGAAAGGCCCATCTGCATCACTGGGTCTCCCCAAGCTGGGGAGGAGGCAGAGGGTGCAAGGTGAAGAAAGAAATTTGTGTACTTAGGCACCTGCTTAGGTATGTGACTTCACCACTACCAAAACGTGTTGTAATGTACTGTTATTTCTTGTTCTCTCTGGAATGAAATGCCCAGAGACGATGGATATGCATCTTTTAATACTGTGCATACATTTTGCATTCCCATTAATAATGGTGAGTTGCAACTGTTCCTCTTGAGTAAGTCCTCTTCTATCTTGGTGTCATGTTAGAACTGTTCCTCCTAAGCAAGTTCTCTTATATCTTAGTGTCATGCTGAGAATGGGTCTTTCAGAGAGATAATTTTGGAATAATGATCTATAAGGAGTCATGTTTTAAAAATAGAACAGAAAGTAATTCCAAGAATAAAACCTTGAAAGAATGAATTTTCCTTTCATTAAGCTAAAATAGATTAATTTGAATTAAAATCTTTTAGAAGTCTGTATTACCTGCATTTGTTCCCTAGAAAGAAGTTTAATTTTTAAACTGTTGCCTTTAATAAGTGTAATAGGTAATAAATCCATGTGCACAAGCCAGGTTATTTCAGCATTTAGCTTCTTTTAGGAACAGCAAAATGTCATTAATAACCAGATAGAAGAGCTAGAATTTATCAGAATGCTTTGAAAACAAAACCTTTTCTTAATAATTTTTCCTTCTCAAAAGGTTGTGAGGGCTAAATATTTTTCATTAAATTCAGACTGTTTTGTGCACATGAGGGGTTTTTGAAGTAACTGAGAAAGGATGATGGGTATTGCCAGTTTAAACTTCATTAATCCACTAAATACCACAAACCTTTAGCAGGAGTTAAAGGTGCTATGCAGACCTTGCATGCTATCTTGCCAAAAGCCTTGTCAGAGGTGTCTCACCACACTGTTGAATTCGTGCCTCGTTGCATGTGGCCTCCAGTTCATCACTGGCATATGGACCATGGGATGGCCTCTCCTTTGCCAGTCAGCAGTCAGCCACCTCTTTCAGGATGAGCTGAGTAGCCCTCAATAGGTGCTTTTCTTTTCTGCTGACGGTAGGGGGACCTTAGAAAACCAGTATAGAGCTGGTCACGCACTTTCAGATACCTAAAGCTGGGGGCGTGAATTCAACACTACCTATTTAACTACTGGGCTCAAAGAAAGGAAAGATTATGAAGTCAGACTGTTACAGTTGAAAATAAGATCTAGTTCTCATGGAATCCAGTAGCAAAATATTAACTTCAGGGATGGTAGGTGAGATCTAAATTGACACTGACTTCAGGTAAAGGATTTTGGTCTTAAAATCCATGTGCAATTCGGCTGTACCTTGCAAAGCCCTGCAAAGGTGAATAAGACTATCCACTTGCATAGATTTATTTGCATCTAGAAGCATTTGCATAGCAGGGCTTCAGGGCTAAGTCCGTAATACAATTTGGGCTTCTGCTTAGTTCCCACTGGCTTCAAGAAATTAAGTTAGGTGCTTTAATTTCTTTGCATGGATGGTTACTTGTCATTTGTTTTGGAAAAAGCATTTGTATAAGTACATCTTTATAGTTCTAGGTGTTATCTGCATTTATACATCTAAAGTAATTGAACATAAACTATTTCTGTGTGTAGATGAGTTAGTGTAATGTTCCACTTTGGAAGGTGTCTGCATTTAGTAGATTACTGCTTGATCATCTGTTTGGGTTTAGGAATGTCTTTGTGGAATGGATGGCAAAGCTAGACAGAGTTGGAGCTTCTTCAGCCTCACTTCCTTATAAATATTGTTTATACTTTAATGTGACTTCTCTATGACTACTGCTTGTATTATTTTCATTTGCTATTTTTATAATGTTTCAACCAGGAGTCTACAGGGTCCAGTTGTCCCAGTCACCATGCTGATTTGAACTCCTGTTCCCAACCCAAATAGTCTATTGTCTGAACAGACAAAAAAAGAGTGCGTATGACTCTAAACCAATCTCAGCAATGCCATGGCTTACATTGTGATCTCTATGGTTCTGCTTCTTCTGATGTAATTGTTATTGTTCTGAATTTTCTCATTTTTAATGCACATAGATAATATTACTCTGTTCTGTGTCCCCTGCGTCAGCCATAAGTGAGGCTTTATGGATTGTTCCCATTGGGATGAGAAATGGGGCTTAGAACCAGGTGTTATTTTGATGTAGTTATCTTAATTTACAAAGTTGCTGTCCCCTGAACAAAGTGTCCTTGCTCACAGTTCCAAATGTCTCTCTTATTCAGCTGTCAGCATGGATGTTCTTGCTCACTCTTTCAAAGTCTCTTCTTTCACATAAATCTTCCCAAAGCACTCAAGAGCAGCTCTCCTTTCTCTACATTTGCTTTCTTGAGAGGGTGTGACAGATTTCTGTTGGGATACTGAGCGAGTAAAGTGCTTCCAGGGGATCTGCTTTCTGCTGTGAGCAGTTGTGCTTAACAGCAAGGAGTTACTGGCATTGCTTAAGTCCTTGGCTGGGACATGTTGTCCTTAAAAACTCAACCTGTGCTTGGAGGAATGGCTCTGACCCATACTCGGAGATCTCATTCCAGAAAGGGCCTTAGGTTCCTTAGCAGAAACATCATGCCCTGTCCATGGGTAGGATGGGTGGGAGCTGAGGAGGTGACTGAGGGTGAGTCAGCCCTAGGGAATGTCAGCTCTAGTGAAGAGCACAGCAAAGAATGTGAAAGTGAAGTAGGTTTAATACTGAAGTGATTGCAGGACAGTGTGTGACCAGGCAGGTCAATGGAAAGAGCCTGTTGACGCCTGTTCTCCTGCTGCAGCTGTGTCTGAGTCTGTGGCCAGTCACATCTCAGGTGTGTGACACCAGGAAGACCCTTTTTCTCCAAGCCCATGTAAGCCTAGTGGGACTGCTGTCTTCAGGACGGTCTGATGAAAGGCTGGTTTCACCTGTTGCCACTTTACCTCATGTTAACCATGAATCCAAGGAGTTTCTACCTTTTCCAGCTTTCATGGGCCCATCATAAGGAGGAGACTTTTCCTGCCTGCATGATGTTGAAGCAGTACTGGTAGAAACAGCAAGGCCAGCTTGCTCCAGCATCCCTTCCTTTCCTCTCTCCTGTGGCTGTTGGTACTGCAGCTGCTCCATGCTGAAACTAACTGTACCAGTCCTTTTGCCATTTTAGTGAGCACTTTTGCTGGAATGTGTGATAGTGTTTAGTCATTAAAGTCAAACAAATAATCCTAAGGGTTTGAACTTGGGTTACCTGCGTGACAGAAACATGTAAATTTTTTGAGGAAAACTGCCTGCAGTTGCCTAAAGCGTGGCAATTTTCAAAATCATGATATATGGGCTCAATGTAAGTGTTCTTTTCTCTCATTTTGCTTAATTTTTAAAAAGAGCTTTAAACTATGTGATTATGGTTAACAGTAGCCAGGTTATAGAAGCATATGTCTATACAGGCTTCATAGAATCACAGAACAGTTAGGGTCAGAAAGGACCATAATATCCTGTAGTTCCAAACCCCCTGCCATGGGCATGACAAGTTTTGCTCTGAATTAAAGAGCTGCAGTTCTGGTCATTCCCCATTACATTATATGATTTATGTCCAGCAGTAACTTTCACCCATTCCCTAGACTCACCTGAGTTATCCCACCTGTATGATATATCAGCTCAGATATCAATGTAATGCATCTGTACCTTGACCAAATAAACTGACCTCATGTGTTTCTATTGGTTTTGTTCTTGCTTTAGCTTGGCTTTGGATCTTTCCTAGGGATTGTTGGCATCTACCTGGTAGAAAACAGACGACAAATAGTAAGTAACATCCCTTTTCATTTTCTTTTTTTTTTTTTTCCATATCAGAATGTCTTGAAAAGGACAAAAAGCAGGGATTTCCAGTTGACTTAAAACTGCTGTATCTGACTTTAAATGTTAGTTATTTGTTTCACCATTTCTGAGAAGTTTCAGAGAAGTATGAGTTGCCCAGTGACTCCATCTGTACCAGGCAAAGGATGGTCTGACTGCTGACAGAAGCAGCCTGCTCTTTTTTACTGAAGCACTTTGCTGCTGGCTTAGTGAGTTGAATCAACCAGGCAGGATCAGCTGTGTGCCAGAACTTGGCCAGGCCCATGTAGCTGGGAAAAAGATGGGAAGAGAGACACAGTGCACGGGTCACGTCAATTTGGGCAGCAACAAGCCACACAATTGTATCAGCAGTAACAGGTGACCTCTTCCTGTGCAATTTTAAGTCAGGAACACTTTCCTGAAACTGCATGCTTTAAAAAGAATTAAAAAACTGCAAGTTCCGGCTGTCGAGATTCCCTGGTGAGGTTGAACATGATGTGACAATGCTGTGTAATTTGTATTTAGATCTAGCTTGGCTTTGCAAACCCCTTGTTTTTATTTATGTGAAGAAGTCAGTCTCGTGATTTCCTGTATTTTTCTTCATGAATGTAGCCTTGTTCTCACTATTTGTAGGCAGACTTCTTTCATAATATCACTTTTTTTTTGCATTGCCTTAAAGTTTCCATGATGTATTAGCAAATATTCTCCTCTTCTAACATTTGTTTCTAGCTGTGTTTCCCAAAAGAAAGATATTTAAAAAGCCATGATGTTTGTGTCTTTCTCTGTTTCCCCTTCCATTTTTTTAATGTGTTGACCAGTGTCAGGTGAATTCAGCAGGGAAGCAGAGTCTTCAAAGATGTGCAATTCCTTCAAGATTCATGAAAATTCATAGGTGGGTAGAGGAGAGAATTAGGAATTAGTTGCCATATTGTGGTAAAAGCTGCAATGTCAGCTAAAACACTGGAGAATCCAAATCAGACATGACCTGTGAGAAAAAACCCGCATCAGGCCTGGCTTCATTAATTTTGCTACTGACAAAACAGCTTACTTTTTGTAGGAATTATTGCCCCTGATGTCTACATCAGATACCAGGATGAACAGCAGGTTTTAAGTTGCAGACCCAGTGGTTGGCAGATGAAAATGGCTTTGTTTTCCACATCATTCATGCTACTTTACTAACAGGCTTAACATTTTAGGGTTGTTTTTTCTTTCAGCTTTCCTCTACTCAGTTTTAATTTCTATTGCCTCTGTCCTTAGCAGAAAGTAAAATGACTGAAAAACAAGTAAGATGGGTAAGCAGTGGTTAAACTATGTAATGCTCAATATTTTGTGTCATTTACACAAGAAAGAAGTGCCTGGTATGTTTGGTATTAGTGCCTGTTTGCATATCCCAGCATGAAACAAGGAAAACTGCTTTCTATTAATTACATTTAGTGATGATCTGACTGATGAAAGATTGGGTTTCTAGGGAACAGACCAAGAAAATAACTAGAAAGTTTAATTGTATGTCTTGCTTGCCTTGAGTACCATCCACAGTGGGCTAAGCCTTTTAACAGTCTTTGCAAAGTCTGAGCTGCTTGTTCTCAGAAGTTACAGAAATGAGATTGAAAGGGTTTGTCACACTGAACTGAGGGCAGTAAATATTCCCTGGGGTGTAACTGAGTATATTTGCTTGAAAGGGTTTAGGGCAGCTTTACGAATTTGCAGCCATCAATAAGATTGTAAAGATATATATATATACAAGCACAGAAATGTAACGGAAATGTTGTAGTCCTGTAACTAAAAATTCTATGCATTGCAGAAGGACAAAAGAGGGTGGGAAGGAAAGGAAATTGTTTATTCAGTTGCTTCTATTTTAATGTGACTTTCTTTGAACATTTGCTGCAGTGTAACTTGAGTTTAACCCAGTGTAACTCTGACAATTATCTGGCTTTTTTTTTTTTTTTCTTTCTTTTTTTAAATTGAAAATGAAAGTAGATTCAATTTCACTGGAAAAAGATCCATTTTAAACTGTCCTTTTCTTCTGTATATCTATTTATCTTTTTGTCTTGAAGTTCTATTTCCTTGTGACCTATCCTCTGTAAGTCCAGATACATTCATGGGTGATGAAATGCAAAGTGCAATATCAAATATGTAATGACTAGCAGAGCTAGTACAGCAAAACCCCAGCACTCAATAAATGAGGGCACATGGTTTGAGAAAGAACAAAAGCACAGTTAGGCAGAATGGACAATATTCTGTTCTTAAAACACAACATTAATAATATTGCACCTCTTTGACCTCATTCTTGGCATCCTAGGGACCACAGTGGAAGTTCAATGTGCTGACCAGGGTATAACCCTTAATTCAAAGGAACTGCTGCTTGCAGAAGCAGGCTCTGCCTCACTGGCTAGCATGATTTCACTTCAGCTCTTAGCATTTGTGCTTGGCTCTGCTATGCAAAACTTGGCACCAGAAGAACAAAATTTCCCCTTGATTAAAGATTTGCACTGAGTTGGGATGTTTTTAACTGGCAAACAGCAAAAATTGAAGAACGATATGTTGCTGTCCCTTTTTGCCTCTCTGTTCCCTGCAAAGCAGGTCATGGATCTAAGAACAGAGATGTATGTTGTTTTGTTCCAAAAGCACACTTAGTGCTGGATGGGTGGAAAATGTGATACTGCTCAAATCAGACAGATTTCTTTGTAGAACATGAAGTGTCCTTGCTTGTTTCCTTTCTTGCCTTCTCTTTACATTATAGTAAAATGTATTTCCAATTAGAAAATGAGATGCTGAAGAAAATTAGATGAGTATAAAGGTGACAGAGAGGACAGGGAGGAGTTAGAGAAGCAGAAGTGACCCCTCAAAAGGTGTGAGTTAGCTCAAACCTCAGTACTATTTAGGATAAAGGCAGTTGTCTGTGAAAGGTCTGAGACCTGAATTCATCAATTTCTGAGTCTTACTTGTTTTTTCTTCATGCTAAGACACAACTAATTTCCTTTCTGACATGTCTAGAAGATACTCTGATAAAAATCTGACTCAAACTGGTCGCTGACTTGTTTAGAGAGATGATTGTCATGATTTTAGCAAAGGAGACACTTCTTCTGACAAAAGCAGAATTTGAAGACATGGACGAAATTAAAACATGGAGGTCTGCACACAAAAAAGGAAAAGCTATTTCTTCAGACTTCTCAAGGGGTGCTAAGTTTACATGCTTAAGTATGCTTGCTTCCTGATCTTTGTCAACAATAATTGGATTTCAAGTTAAGTGATGAAAACCAACTATAGCAGAAGCTGGAGAAACAAAGCAGTAATTTTCTCTCCCATTTTTAGTTGGTAGACTTCACTGACAATACATGTCTTCCTATCATTTGTTGAGAGGTATGTGAGGTAGTATTTCAGTATTATCTCTGATTATTTTCTTGCCACTAGACTTTCATCTGTTTCTGAAGAAAAGCCTTTTTTTAAAGGAGTTGCATGTGTGAGCTAGTTTTCAGAAAAGCCAAACCTCTTTTTCTTTCCAAAGTTGGAAATCTTGTAAATAGATTTATGTCCATCATAAAATGCCCAGTGGACATTTTGTGTAAAAATAGTTGTTATTAATATGTAGACCAAAAAAGGATACTGATATATATACCTGTTCGAACTGTGTGCTTCATCTACTTCTCTAGGCAAATCAAACATCTGGAATAAACTGGGTTTAGTGCAGATTTTGGTCAGAGATGCTAACTGCTGATGGGTTCCATATTGCATGTTAAGCTATTTAAAGCAGCATGTTCACATAGAGAGAAAAAACATTGAAATCCTGTAGATCTCCTGAGACTGTCTTTGATGTTCTTGCACAAATAAATGGTAGAAGTCTTTACTGTAGTGCAGAGGAAATGCAGGTAAAGTAAAGGCGATCTTTGTCATTTCCAGTAGTCAGAAATACCAGTACTGGTATTTCTCCCCTGAATTCAAGATTCTGAGAAAGTAAACAGCATTTCTTTTTTCCAATTATTATCTTTTGTGTGCTCATATTTCATATAGTTCAGGGGAAAAACAACACTGATGTAAAAATTATAATAACGGTACAAATGAGCAATCATCCTTGTTTTTTTAAAACTTTTAACATCAATAAAATTGAGAAGGCCTACTACTATATTTTCAGTCATAAATGTGTGCCCGATTTTGTGGTGAGATCTAACTGCACATTTCAGAAACAGACAAGGAGATTTATATAAAGATAATTAGTACGTTGACACACATGCTTAACTGAGGTTAAGATTAGCTCTTGTTTAGGTATTTGCATTCCTTTCAAAATACAACAGAATCTTATTAGCTGGTGTGATCAAGCAGCTTATTCTTTGAAAGTACCTTCCTGGTCTCTTACGCCTACCTCTTAGAGATGCCCTTTGGAGACATTTTGTTCTCTCCTTAGGTTCCGGAGGGAGCCTTGAAGGGTGATTCAGACTAGACTCTGGAGTTTCAGATAGCTAAAGTGTAGTAAGGAGAATCCTGTGTGAAGTGATTATTATATTGTTCTTCTTTAATACTGAGGAGATTAAAAAAGAGATCATACTGTAATTTTCTCTGGTTGTGAGTTTAGAGCAGAGCAGCCTATGTGTAGACTGCCTAGTCTCTTTTTGCAGTATAAACATAGTGCAGTCTTTGGAATTAGCGGCCTTATTTGGCAGGAATCAGCTTTGTGATCCCTTTTTAATCCTTTTTGGGAAGGATTTTAAGTGTGGTCTACCCATGGTATGACTGGGAATTCTGAGTTATTCCTTGTAATGCAGGAGAGCATTCAGCAAAAGTTATAGGTAGACGTGAGATACATAGCTGGAGATGTTTTGAAGGCTCAGTTATTTCAGCCGAAGAGGAGGAAGACTATTTGTGTGAAAGTACCATCCAAAGTGAAGGCAAGTGAAATTAAAAGAAGAAGGCTTTATGGACAATAAAAATGTCAGCGACTGAAAAGTTGTTTGCTTTCTTTAATTATTTTACTTGGTATAATACCATGAGAGACATTTTACTCTTATTAGTATTACATATTCCATGAATGAAAGACTGAGTAAAATATTTTGGATTTTCTTTTATGCAGTTCTTTGACCTTGTGGATTTAAAGTGAGGATTTTCAATTTATAATAAATATAAATATGAATATGCACTGACACAGAGAAGTCTTCCTTTCTCCTCTTCCCTCCTTTCTTTCTTCCTCTATCTTGCCAGTTCCTCCTTCTCCTCTTCCTTGCCCCAGCCAAAACCAGTTTCTAATGGATTAGTGAGTTAAAAGATTCATAGTGAAGTGAGCATTAGACATAGCAAAAGTAACTGGAGGGGCTGCGTGGCTGAGAGGGGAGTCTGTGGGAGGAGGGAACAAGACTTATCTCTTTTGCTAGGAATAAAGTGTTATATCAACTCACTATGCCATGAAACCATCATCTAAATGCTATCAGTGAGTTAAATGCCTGAAGTATAAGTTTCTCCACAGTGTCTTTAGGATTTCAAAGTTCAGGGACTCGAAAACAAAAATAAGTGCTCTCACTGTGTGAATTGCCAAAGGAAGTGTAGGGGATATTTCAGCTCCTGCCTGCCTCATTCTTTATGGATCAGTATTTCATGTCACATATCTACAGGTCTATGCTTTCAGGTTTTGCCAGTGCAGATCATCACCTAGTCATGCAAATATATATATGTAAATATTATAATACATAAATGTACTATGACATAACTATGTATATCTAACATGTAATATATGCTCACACACACATATATGTGCTTACAGCTGACGTGGGCTGGCAAATAACCTGGCATTATGACAAAAACATCTATGCCACTATGCCACTCACACTATGCTGCACTGTGCAAAGTGCATTTTGCACTCCTTATAGTTGTGTCTGTCAGGAGGGTTTAGTTAATAAAGCTGTGATGGGAAATACAGTCATGTCTGTAGTGTTCTTTCTATTCCATTGTCAGAACTTGTGTTTTTTTGACATACCTAGAGCAATGCCAGCAAGTTCATCCAGCTGTAGCCTACCACAATAGCTCTTTTCCTCTCATGCAGTGCTATGCTTGTCTATTGGTTGTACCAGTCCAAGGCCTTACCCAGCCCAGGTTCCCCAGCCTGTGACATGACACAGCATTAGCTCAGTCTCGAATGAGAAACTACTATGTTTTCACTGTCATCATTGGTAAAAAAAAAAATGGAAAATTTATTACAAAGGGGAAAAAATTAAGACAGAGAGTTTGGCTCCTATTTGGAGAACTTTCTTGGCAAGCAGAATGGCTTTCTTTTGCTTCTGGAAGCTTAAATCCCATAGAAACAGGTGTGTGTGTATATATATACACTCACACACATATATATGTGTGTATATATGAAAACACTCATGCACCAGCGCAGCTTATTTTTGACACTCCATTTTTTTAAAGGCTGACACTGTTCTTTTGAGTCAGAGACTAGAGCCACCGATTCAATTTAAGTAACTCCTCTATCAGAGTAAGTGGAAGTCTTTTGGGATGTGGTTCCTTTAAGATTTGTGTTTGGAAACAGCACAGAGAATTAAGTGCATAATAGGACACTTTTTAACTGCCAGTTTGTTTTCTCGTGCTTTTTATGTAATGAAAGCTTTACTGTCACAAGGCTGAAAAAAAAAAGTAAACTTTATGACCCATGAAATGTGTTTGTGAAACAATAAAGAAATTGATTACTCTTCCTAGCAAGCAGGAATAGGGGATAGAAAGTCTTGGTAAGGAATTTAGGATAAGTGCTCATGTGTGCCTGTTGGAGAAGGTGAGGCAAGGGTTGTCCTGTAAAAGGACAGGCGGTTTTCATCCTCTTGTTGAAGACTTTGATCAAATTAAACAGATGAGTATCCATGTTGGCCAGGTACAGTCTTACAGACTCTGCAGGTAGAACTTCACTACATGAAAGCTTGTAGTTTAATGGTAATGTGTTTCTGATAAAGAGCATGTGTTTTTAAGTCTTCAGAAACCAGTGCAGTCACTGCAGCCTGAAAGAGGATTTGTAAAGACACTAACAGACTTGGGCATAAAAATGTTCAAGCTGCTGAAGCCGTCAGCTGCAGTAGTCCTGGTCTATGTCAATTCCACCATTTTTTACCAGGAAGCATAAACTTCTGTGACACATCATATGCTATTTTTTTCTGGTTTATTGTGCTCATACTGCTCTGAACAGCTACGTCTGTCTAAGTGATGAAATGAGCTTGTTCCATTTTCATCAATAAAAGATGGATCCTTATAATGTCAGCACTGCTGATCAGTGCATCTAGATTTATATTTCACTTTTGTCTGCTTTCCTTTTAATGCTGTATTTAGTTTTGCTTCCTGACTATTTGATATCCTTAAATCCATAATCTTTTTTAACCGTTCTTAGATAAGTGCTTTTGTTGATGTTTGCAAGAGGGAATTTTTACTAGTTTAAAGTGCCCACTGGACTAAGGCTTGTCTAGGCTAGTTCCAAAACCATTAGCATTTTTCCAGCTGTTAAATCCAGTGGTTTATTTTTTTCTTTTTTTCTTTTCTGTATAACATCACTCTCAGTCTTCATCAAATCCCAGGCATCCTTCTCTCCTTCCATATTACTCCCTTCCCTCCCTTGCAAATCCCTGTCAGATGACTGAAGAAAAGTTCTCAAGTGAGAAAGCACAAAATCGGCACAGCCAGCATCAAGGGAATGAGAGAAGTGTTGACAAGATGTTAGTTTTGGCAGCACAGATACTTCCTCATTTATGGTCCCTCTGTAGCCAGTGCAAAAAAGACAGATACCATCAGAAGGTAATTCATCCCATTCTGCTGTGGATGTAGAAGGTATCTGGAAGTGTCTGGATCTCCATTGACTAAAGAGGAGCACAAATAACCACCTGAGACAAAGACTTATTTTTTTAAAGTAGCTGGAGTTGTGTGTGATTAAATCTACCCCTTAAGAGAATTTTCTCATCAGCTTCACCACATGCAAATCGCCACAATTGGTACCACCCAGCAGCCTGGATGAGAAGTTCTGCTTCACTTTGGACGGAGCACCACAACATTCCTGTTTCAGAAACACGTGCTGAGGAATGCATAATTTTGTCTCAAAAGTCATCTGGAATCAGTTCATGTGATTTACCATGGAGTATGGAAACACACCTCTATGAATTAAAAAGCTAAAACCCATATAGATTTAAAAAAGATGGAAATGAATGAAAAAGTACATTGCCAAAAGACAGCCCTTGAAACGAAGTGATAATTTGGGGGCACCAACTCTGATTCTGAAAGTAACTTTGGAATAGGGTGACAAGGACTTGTGAAATAAGGAGAAGGTGGCCCAGGAGTGGTGTTGCCTGTAAAAGCACAGTATATCTGAACTGCCCTGGGAAAACTCAGTGCTCCTATACCTAGAAGTAAGAAGCTGAAACAGGGGGAAGGAGTTTGATCATAAAACCAGTGCCCTATTTAATGGGCTGAAAGAAAAGTAGAGCAGCTATTTAAACAAATGTCTTTAAAAGCAGCTAAAACATGGGTAGAACAGAGCATACATATTGCACCTGCTTGAGCTAGAGAGGCTCAGTAATTAGAGTTGTGCTATCAGCTTAGACGAGGGAGAAAATAGCAGTGCTGGTTGAAACATCTGAGCGACGCTGAGATTCCCTTATAGCATTGCTGCTAGAAGGAAGTCAGTAACTGTGGTATATTGTTACTGGGATATGAACAAGGGTGCTCAGATGCTGTGGAGGCTTAAGAGAGCACCAATGGTAAAAATAACTCTGCCCTAGGAAATTAAAAAAAAATTACTCTTTTTAGGATACCTTCTCTTTCTTGTTCTGGAGAATGTGAACCAAGTACAGTTCAGTGTTTCTGCCAGCTGTTTTAGTAACATCTGCTGTGGTTCAGTGGCTGGAACTCCTAAGACTCTTCCAAACTCTCAGGAGACCTGATAGTGTGTCACAGGTGGTGACATTTTTAACTGAGTCAAGACAAGCATTTACTCATCAGTGAATGAATTATATAAATTTAATGTGTTCATTTGCGCATATCTCAGATTTATTCTCTGATTGTAGTCTAACTGTGGTTCCAGTTTTGCAGCTTAAGTGCACAGAAACTGTTTGATACCGGTTATTTCATTCAGTAGATTGGTCATTCTAGTAAAACTTTGCTTAGAAAAAAATGTTAAATAATTTCCTGGCTGTTTTAGGTCTGGTTTTGTAGCTGATACTAGATTGTGAGAGAAGAAAGAATATATTAATCAGGTAACCCTTCTCAATAACTTTTTTTCATGTTTCATAATGGCTATTGATTTAATTCCCACTGTTCTTTCATTGCTTTAAGATAAAAATACAGGAAAATTAATCTTTATTTCATGTAGCAACTTTCACAGAAACTACATCTTCAAATGCTTTAGCAGGTTAGAAAGAAAGACAAATTACAGAAAGAGTAGTACAGAGTGGATTGGTATATATTATGGATTAATGCTCAAGGCAGCATTTCTAGCGGGTGAAATCAACTTCAACTGAGAGATCTGGACAAGGGAGCGCTCAGAGTTAACATAGGAGGTTTTTATTTGGACAGCACAACAGTAAGGAAAAAAAATTCCATGCCACTTTTCTAGATAACTGGGGTTGCAATAGGTTTAAGTCACTGCACTCAACATCTGTGAGAACAGCACAGACACTGCTAGCTGTCAGGGAGAGGGAGAGGAGAGGTGCTTTAATGTGAATGGTATGGAAGCCTTTTGAGGAGCTTAACAACAAGAGTACTAAAGAGTAGTTTTGAACCGTGGTCTTTCTTCTGATAAAGAGAAATGGGAAGCAAAGGAGACCATGTGAGCCATTTCCTGTTGTGGGATCCAGCACATCCATCCCACAACCCTAGGTGTGTGTTGATGTTATCAGATGCTAATTTCCCCCATCTCCATAACTGACTGTCACAGCAAATGGCACAAATAAAGTTTCAAATAACTCAGTAAGGTCTATTCATTTGACCAGTAATGAAACAGTCCCTGTCCTGAAGATCTCCATGTGTGCCTGGAGGAGCAGGAGCAAGCAGACTCAGAACTTCTGCTCCCTTTCTTGTCTTAACTCAGCTCTGCTGCATAAGCCCTCTTGAGCTGGAAGAGAGCTGTGACCATTAAGTCCCCCTGTTGCACATTCTCTGTTCATGGGCACTTCCGCAGTTCCTTGCCCTTGTGAATAGCCTAATTGATGAATTAGCTGCAAAAGTTGAGCATCAGCACCACCGGAGGAGGAGGAAGCGACATGCATTGACTATGCCTACATATGACATGAATTAACTGTATCTAAGGCATAACAAAAGATATTGCAAATTCTGCCCTTTACCATTCTGCCCTTCAGGATGTGGGGCAAGAAAAAAAGGCAAATTTTCTGAATGCAAATACCACCCTTATTTTGAAAGTGGATTTGATCTTGTTATTTCTCCTTGGCATAGTAATTGATACCTCTCATGGTTCCTGTGTTCTTTCCCAACATTTGTTTGTCTAATTATTTCTGCCTTTTAATGCACGTGAGGTTTCTTAAATTTCTCATGAGACCTCTTCCCTGCTTGTGTTACACCAGCTGGCCTTTTCATGTTGCTATTTTTCCTAATTATCCCTGACACAATATTGGAAAAGAGCAGCCTTCATCACAGGCAATAAACCAAAAGTCTCTTTGACCACAAAGAGCAAAATAACACCAGTCGATATAATTTATTCATTATGACTAAGACCTAGCTTTTACTTTGATAATCCTGAGGAGTGCAAAGAATGTGAAATAGGTGAGACAGCCTAACAGTTGCTGCCAGCACTTCTACCTCCTTCCTTCTATCTTGGCCTTATGGACTCACCCTCTCATTTGCACTGGGTCTGGTGCTTGTCTCCCCTTAAAGTTGCCAGATTTAACTCATTTGGTGGAACAGATAGTTTTCTGCCTTGTAAGTGAATTGCACTGGCTTGCTGTGTACTTGGGAAAACACAGGAGCTGGTATGCAGGGATGCAACCCTCGGGGGGAGGGATCAAGAGAGAGGGCTGGACAGCGGGGAACCAAACTAAGGACAGGAGAGCAAGGTGTCAGTTCAGATGGCAGTAAGCAGTCACATAGGCTTAGGTCTGAGACCTGCAGTGCTTTTAACAACAGTGAGAGGGAAGAAAATCTGAGTCAAAGATCTGTGTTGTGGCTGATAACATTCAAAAACGTGTAACTGGACTTGCTGAATTCAACAGTGATGATACTGTGGAAAGGCTTTAGATTTCTAACTTGGTCACTTGATCTAAGCACAAGACTTGAGCTGAACACCTGACAGCATCATGTGTGTACTGTCTCTGTGTGAAGGCCTTCCTGGTAATATAGTTATCTGCCATGGGCATTGGCTGCATTATTAGGTAGTCATTAGGTGTATTACAGTCAGAAGCAAGTTATATGTTTATGCATGGGATCCCAGTCCTTGTCTTCCTGAGCTGTACTGATATTCTTAAAACAAGAGACATTTTGTGTTTGTTTTTCTTTCCTCCTTCACCTAGAAGGCAGTCTAGGACACAGTTTTTCAGGCCTAGGTTGGGCAGTCATAGAAGTATTTCATCATTGCGAATTTGTGTCATTATAACTAGTGCTATGACTGGAACTGGCATTAATGAATAATGAATGTGACACAATCCTATCTCCTGCAGCGCGACTACAGAGCTGCAGTTACAGCAGTGCTATTACTGAAGAACTAACGTTTGGAAAGAATAAGTTGTCAGGCCATATATTGTGAAGCACATTACCTGGTGTAGTGAGAAACCCCATAATTAGCCCAGTTGTGAAAATCTATGTGGTAGGAGCCTTGCCTGAGCTGAATTTTCGTCACAACAGCAAAACTGCAGTCCCAAGGGCAGGGGAAGAAAGTGGCCATTGTGGGAAGAGATGGGGCCACACAGGAGAGGGCTTTACAAAGTACAGAAAATTAACTCACAATTAAAAGTACTTTTATACCATCCCACCTCACAAGACAGGCAGTGCTTAGTTGATAACAACATCTGGAATGTAACGCAATGAATTTATTTGTGTTCATTTTGCAGGCTGTTAGTCTACAGCCCTGCTGAGGTGCCATGGTAACAGATGCAGCTCCTGGCTGAGACTGTGCCAAGGGTGGAAAATCATTACTCTCTTTGGATTTGTGATATACTTTTTGTAAACTTCTGCTCTCACAGCTTTATCCCCAGCATACTGAAAATCTACAACAGATTTATTTAAGCCTATTTTAAGTTCTGAGCTTGGAGACATAGGGATGTCAAACCAGTAGAAAGGCCCACAGAATTAAACTGTATTTTGGAGAATGTAATATAACGGGCAGCCTACAACAAACTGCTCCATGAATTTCTTTTCCAAATATGTTTACTTGAACCTGCATTAGGATAAAAAAGGCTTTACAAACCTGTGGCATAACATTTGCACAGCTTTTTGCAAAGCCTTCACTTTCCAGAGCCAAAGGTATTGGATGACAGTGTTTCTCAATTTACATTGATGAAAGTAATTGTGATTCTTCCTCTGTCTGGAAAAAAATCCCAGACTTGATGAACAGCACAATACTTGGAGGCATTGGAGGCTGTGCAATGCAAAAGTAGCCATTTAGCATGAGCTAAGTGAATCTGTTAGATATAATGTAATTTACATCTGATACTGAAGTGATTTCGAGAACAAAAATCCATGTGTTTTCCAAAGTCTTAGAGCTACTTAGTGTAAATCAGGAGAATGAGGCATCTTACACAGCATCTGGTGCTGGAAATGACTGTCAGTATCTGAGCAGTTGTGCCTCTTGGCTGAGAGCAGGTAAGGGCTAAATTAGAGCTATGAGGAAACCAGGTATGTGCGAGAATGTAGGCCAGGAGCCTAGCAAGCTTGACAGAGGAGTTTAACAGCAAGGGAGGTACCAGCCTGTAGCGAGCAGGTGCTTATGTTGGGGAGCAATGTGATTTTCTGTGTCTGCTGGCGAACACTGGCTGCATGTTTCCATGTATCACAGAGCAGGGACAGTGCCAGCAGCATGTGATGCAGCCCACAGAGTACCTGAGTACCTGCGGTGTGGTGGTTGCATGAGAGCATGGCTGCAGCCAGGGTGGCTGTGTCACACACCCCATTGGATTGGGTCAGTGGCCAGCTCTTGGCTCCAAAACCATTCCTGGGAATCATTGTGGGAGATGGTGGTTGCCAAGCACCCATGCCAAGTGTATTTCTGACAGCTGAGCACTGTCCAGGACCAGCTCTTCCTGGCCACAGGGTGCCTCCTGGCTCTGTTGCCTTCACCAGGCTTGCTTGCACAGGGAGGGTGGCACAATGCAGACAGCGGTGCTGTATGCCTTTTGAAGGACAAGAGATTGTCTAAGGCAGGTGGATTCTGCAATAAAATGCATGCATTTTCTGAAAGAAGGAGTATGCAAGAGTTTAAGATTCCATCCTTTCACTAGTTTTGCATTTTTTAGTGTTTTCATAGTTCTGTGTTATCACTGAAGATAGGTAACAGCTCTTCAGTTAATACTGTGTGGAAAAGTCTCTCACTCCAATGGTTATTTCCTCTCCCTTTTGTTAAAGCACCTCTGTTAAACAACTGGGTTTTGGGTTTGTTTTGATAGGCCCACACAGTACAGTTTTCAGTGTTTGTCAACTGATTTTGTGGTGCCCTTGTGAATAACCAAATTATTATGTTCTGTACCAGAACCAGGAGTAAATGTGTTCTGTTAGTGTAGGCTGCAAAGAAGCCTGGCTGCACAGAGAAACAATAAAAGCAAAACAGTTTCTTGAATACCTGTTAAATATATTGTTATAAACAATGAATAATTTTCCTGACAAACCGTAGTGCTATTAAAAATGGAGATGAGATGATGTGATGGAAGTGCTGCTTCTCTTACCTGTCAACAAAAATTCTCTATGTTTAAATGAACTGCATGGCTTTTCTTTCTTGACAGTGCTAGGCTCATGAACTCACAACTCCAGCAATCAACTACCACTCAGGAAAAATAGCTTTTGAATTTACATCAGCTGTTCATTTCGCTGTCTTGGTTGCAGTTTAAAGAAGTAATTAATTTTGTACTTTGCTTACATGTTTCTCAGATTCTCTATAAGCAGTGGAAGGTTTGAGAGAGAATGTAAATCTGTAATTTTATTTTAATGTTTTTTTTCTTGTTGTTCTTATATTATTACTCCTTTTACCATTTGAATATACATATAAGGTGATTTAAGTCGTAAGAACCTCTGAGTGTCACATTCTTCCACTTCAGCATTGTAATAATACTTCAGTCGAGAAATTATCTTCTCAGGTTCAAAGGGACTACTCACTGAAGTAGTTGCTTATAGGCATGGATAAGAACAGCAGACTGTGGCTGAATGGGTAAATGACTCCAACATGACTGAGGAGTGCAATGCCAACTCCATTGTTCCTGTCTATCTATACTACAATTTACTGTGCACCTTTATACGTGATCTCTTATAGCACGATGATAAAACTGAAAGGCCAGGTATACATTAGGTGATTTAAACTATATCCATGAGTGGAAAACGTTGGTTTGGGGACTGTAGATCATCAATAAATTGCTCATGTGTGAAATGAAAAGTCACCTTGGGATCAGCTTCCAGTAAATTCATCCTGAACTCAGGCAATTTGGAAACACCTGGCTACGCTCACTAATTATCTGATTGACTGCTATGACTTGAAAAACAAGATAGAAGTGTCAGACAATAATGACTTAATCTGAACTTTTAAACACTGCCACTTTTTCCAATAAAGAGATTGGGGTCTGTAGCAAATACAGCTGCCACAGGGCAGCACATCCTCTGGTCTGCAGTGATAGTAGCTCTCTACAAGAAGCTCACAGTCTTCTTGATCTGATGAGTTGCGTGCTAAGATCTTTAGACACGACCCGCCATAGTGGAGGGCCAAGGGATAGTGGAGCTTAAAGGTGATGCAGCTAACTGTGCTTTCTTAGGATTTCTTGCCTCCTTGTGGCAGGACGGAGCTGGCTGCAAGGGAACTGCGGCAGTGATCAGCCAGCGCCGCCAGCCTCAGCCACTTTTGTGTGCCCCTTTCCTCCCCGTCCTGAGGATTCCGATTGCACAGCAGTCCCTGTGGCGGTGCTGGCTCGCCTCTGCTTACATGATCCAAGAGCCATGAGCTTATGAGAGATTAAGAGAGCGTATCAGAAAGCATTTGTGATTCTTCTGCTTTTTAGCGGTTCTTTTTGCGGATTCACTGAGAGCTGTTATAACCAAATGTTCGATATTTCTTTGACCTGTCTGTTCATAAGCTATGGGCTTATATAGCTGTAATTTCTTACTTGTCCAGTGTACATTTTTTTGACAACAGCTGTGTCCCCTGTTGATGCTATTGACATTGTGCTTCTCCTAGGCTAACATGAGTTAAAAAGTCAATTTTTTCAAGTGGGTTTGTGATGCCTTACAGATTCTACACATGTGAAAACAGTATTTAGGTAATGCAGATATGGATTCTCTATAGGCAGAAGGGATATGTGGACTGTAATTTTGGTAATTATACCTGAGCATTTCTGAAATACGTGTTGTGAAGCAGCAATTAATAATTGCTTAATAAGAGGTCCCAAGTTCATAACTGAAACCTGGACCATGTGCTCTATCAAGTGTGGATGCTGCTCTGTCAGTTTTCAAGGTAATTTTTTTACCTGTTGCAGTTATTGACTATAAATTAATACTGTCATATATTAAAATAAGCCTATCATGTAGGGTACTTTGAAGGGTTTTGACTTTAAGAAATGCCAGAGACATGAAAGCTGTACATTACTTTATATTACAGCATAGCCAGAAGGTGCGTGTTAGATTCACCTTCTATCCTGCAACTACCCACTCATCCAAACTCAAGGTGCAGAGTTCTCCAAGACACAAAAAACCTTTAATCTGAGAGAGGAAGGAGTGACACCATCCCTCCCTCATCTGACGGCACTTGGGCTAATGAGCCCAAGAACACCATCTTGCTTTGACATATGCAGGGCTTCTCCTTCAGGACTCAGTTCATCCCACTTTGCTCAGAGCACTGCATCCTTCAGACATGCCCTCAAAACAAGCCAGTGTCATCTCAAGAGTGTGTGCTAGCTGCACACTGGTCTCTGATAGAGATGCATATCAGTACTCAGCCTTTTTGAGTTCTGTTGGTCTTTTCAGAGTGAATTGGGCAGTAAGCTTGCCATAGCTGGGGTTGTGCTAGCCCTGCAGTTGCACCTAGAGCTGCAGTTGTAGTCATCCTCAGAGATAAAGGGAGCATGGCCAACAGTGAGCTTAGCATGCCCAACCTGCACAGACTTTTCCCCCAAACTTCCTATCCCACCATCACTTTGTTGTGCTATTGGCAGTCCTGTTGATAAAGAATTAAAAATGCTTAATGAATGAAGCAGCATGGGAGGTACAATGTGGCCTGAAGTTATGGCTGGTAGGCTAACAAAGGCAGTGTGCTGTCTGTGCTGCATCTGGGACATGTACTGAGTTCTGCTGGGCTGTGCCATGTCTACTCTGAGACTGAGGGGGCAGCTGGAAGCTGATTTTGTTGTGGCATAAGTTATCATAAGCTATATGGGAAGAAAAAAGCTTTCTGAGAGTTAATGGGCTAGTTATTAATTTCCTTCACCTGTATGTATGAAGTAATACCACTGTTGTAAGACTGCAGAGATTGATGTGAGCAAAAAGCAGTATGCCTTTTCACCCTATGGACGCCACTGCTGCTTATTAAATAAGTTGATTTAAAAGAAATCACTATTGAATTTAATAACTCTTCCAGCTGACACGTTTTTCTCTAGAAAGATTCAGGCTTTTCTAGTACACTTGATGGGATGTCAACTCAGCATCAAGAATTTCTGCCCTTTTCCTTGTGCATGACTGGCATCCTGCCACACTGGTCTAAAGTGAATTACAGCAGGGGGAACCACTGTTTAAGAATACTGGACAAATTAGTGTAATTGTTTTACTTAAAGAAATATATTGAGAACATTACTCAATCTGTTTTTCTCTTCTCAGTTAGTAGCCTCCATCGTGTTTATCAGCTTTGGAGTGGTAGCAGCATTCTGTTGTGCAATAGTTGATGGAGTATTTGCAGCACGACACATAGTAAGTACAGCGATTTTCTGTCATCTTTCATTTTTGATTGCTTATGTCATTTATAGCAGGAAAACATTTTCTTTTTGTTTATGTCTCACAGTATGTTAGGCTTTTTGGTAGTTCTCCTATACTTGGAAATCATCAGGAAAGCCCATCATGCCAATACCCAGACATGGTGCCAGCTGCTTATTCATATCTTGGGGAGTTCCAAATGTAGAAGTGATGCAAAGTGATGTAATGACAAGTGTGATAAATGCATACCTGCTTAGGAAAGGGAAAATTCTTGAGCCACCACCCACATTTGTTCCCTTTTGCACAAAGGCTTTGTGGGCAGGGTAAGCATTTGAAACCACCAGATGGTGATGAGCCGCAGAAGTCCGGATAGGATCTTTAGAGGGAAGTGGATTGCAACAGTGCAAAAAAGAACATTTTGTTGGAGCAAAGACAGCAAGAAGAAGTCACACGCTTTGATTTGACGTGGCATGAAGGGGTCAGTGAGTGACAAACAACCCAAAATTCACTATCTGCCTGCCTTCAAGAGATGGCTGGTTCACTTAACCAGAGTGGTTCACTTAACCTGAGTATTTCCAGTGTGTCTTCAACACCCAGTCCTCCTTCTTCCACCAAACCTATTGCCATCTCTTCTTCAAAAGGACATTTATAGGCTTTGCTTTCACAGTACTGCAGTTGCAGTTGTGTTACTAGTAGTTCATTACGAGTGCCTAGGAGTCTTTCTCGTGACCTTCTTGTGCAAGCACTAGACAAACATAGAACCAAGTTGATTTTGTTTTTACTTTGGCTCATAGATTTCAAATTAAAACATTAGGCAAAAAGGATAACTAGAAGTACAAAACAGAGTGGATTGTGAGGTCATTTGAATATGCCAGTTTACATATTAGATATGTGTTGTTTGCTGTTCTATCTTTTGTGATAGAATACCTATTATCAATCTAGACCCAAGCTTTTAATTGAGCTTTTATTTCCAAAAGCACTAGGAAATAATTAATTATATGTTTTAATAGACACTAGAACTCAGATGTAGCGTGCTACATAAAACAGCAAGTATGATAGTGTGTGACCCCCTCACTGCTACAAAATAAATTGGGCCTATTTGCCTTTCTGCTTTATGTTCATTGAGGGGCAACATTAACACCACTGGCATCAGTAGAGCTCTACTTAATTTTCTTTTAGCAAATGCATCAGAATATTAGGTTTTGGATTAAAGCTGTACAGTGATTTCTTTTTTACTGTTATTGAGGAGGACTCTAAACCAAATGCGTGCTTCAGAACCTCATTGCATTTGAAACAAAGGAATAATATTGTTATAAAAAACAAAGTTGTATAATAAGAGCATGAATATACATGCTGGATTGTAATCATGTAATGTGCTGTACAGACCCTGCATGATGCTCAGGTGGCCCTCTTCTGCTTGGATTTGCCCTGCTCTGGATGACACCTGGTATGACTGTCTCTTGTTGCTGGTTTGGCCACCTCCTTTGGGGAATAACTGCTGGAGAACTGGAATAAAGTGTCTTCCATTCAGGGAAAGGACAAACTCCTGGCATGTAAGAGAGGTGCCCAGCTCTACACTAAAGCCATAAAGTTTTCATGAGGAGGAATTGGGCAGCATTCAGTTTTTTTGTCTCCAGTGTTGGGGTGCTGATAGCAAGGTGTCAGGTTCATTTTCTCCTGAAGGGAGAAGTACTAGCTGAAGACAAGCAGGCTTCAAACCAACAACAAATGAAGCATTCTTCACATCAATTTGGAATAAGAAATGTCCCCTGTTTTTCATTTTGTTTTTAACTTCATCTGAGTTGGGAGGGATGTGAAGAGGACAAATCACATTACTATAGATTTTTCTTAGTGTGTGCCAGATATGGAATGGAGACTATTACTGGTGCACATTTTCTCCTGCTCTTGTGAAACTGTGACTAGCATAATAAAATACTTTTTCTGTTTTATTTTCTTCCCAAGGAGGCATAAAATTGACAAAAAGTCTTCTAGGAAAGGGATGTATTTCAGAAAAGAGGTATTTAAATTATATAAGACTAATTTTAAAACTCTGGAGCATAGCACTTTTATGAAATGAAGAACACCAAAGAAAAAGTAGCCTGATTTAAGATAGCAGTAGCTTACTTAAAATATAATCTGCAGATGTAATTTATTAATGTTAATTTCTTCACTGGTCCCTTCATCTGCAGTTTCCACCTTAAAACAAAAACAAAAAAAAAAAAAAAACAGTACACAAATGAAAAAACCCCACAACCAACCAACAAAATCAAAACCCAGAACAAAAATCCAAGAGAATCAAATGTAACAAATCGAAGTTGGACTGGGAAGTGATGTCATTCCACAAAAATATGGTGTTCCCAGTAATCCATTAACTGCATTTATGTTTTCTTGAAACATTTTTGTTATTTAGCAGATGAGAATAGCCCAGTTGTGGAGCAGCTAATGGAGATAATTCAGCAGCCTCCTCTCACCACACAGAGAGACCCCCTGTCCCACTTCACATACACGTTCTCTGAAGTACTTACTACCCTCTTATTCATGTGTGTAAGATTATCCATGACCATTGCCATGTGATCCTTAGCTTTGTGGTTATCCTCCAGGCAGAACATGAAATAGCTAGCAGCAAGAAATCCAGATATGAAGCGAGGAAATTGCCTGAAAGATCTTCCTGAGAAGGTTAGTAAGATGTCAGATAGTAAAAACCTGGGGCAGATGCTTTGTATCATCTTTTCTCATGCTCAGCTGTTAACCATGGAACGTTGGTACTGGCATATGGCCAGTTGCATTTTCCTGAAGTATGGGATAAAAAGAGACTTGGGCCTGCCTAAAAGCTCTATGAGAAATGAAGGGCATAGGCAGGGGAAGTCCTCTCTTCTTGACTCTAAGAACTGCTTTTTGATCTTGTTGAGTGGAATTCACAGACCAGATCCAGAGATGTTTATTAGAGAGGATCCAGAAAAAAGAAAACGCAAAGCTGAAGAGCTTGGTTTAATACCAGTGAGAGCACCAGAAAATACAGCAATAAAATTGCATCTCAGCCAAGAACTGCAGCAGGGGTGCCCAGCAACTTTGGTGACAGTCACTCTATTTTAGTACCGGGTGACTTTGTAAGACCATGGCATGTAGCACAGCTTAACATCACATCCCAAAGCCTTGCACACTTCAGGCCAGATGTCCTTAAAAGCCATTTGACAATGTTCTGTGCAAGCCTGTTTGTCTTTCCTTTGAAGAAGAAAACAAATAGATTTCTGTCTAATGAAGTTGTAACCTTTATGACTGGTGATAGAAAATACAAGTCAAATAAGTAATTTCTCCTTGCAATTCAGCTAACTACCTTCTCTGGAGAAGAACAGTAAATGCATTTTACTTTCTTGATGCTTCTACACAAGACAAAATTACAGCTAATTGCTCTAAGTTCCATTTCCATCCTGTATGACTCATTAATATAATAGCATGGCATAGCATGTACCACAAAAGGTTTTAGTGTTTGGTGTGTCATAGCAGAGTGAGCACTAAGTATTTATAACTGAAAACTAGCACTAGTTCAGTAGTGATTTTTGTATTGATGGTCTACCAAAGTGAAAAAAAGTTTTATTGATGAACTTCTTAAATATACAAAGCTTGCAAGCAGTGCATTTTGAAGCCAATGGTCAAGTATCCCACAGTTCTGATACTAGCATTTAGGCCTTGCATCGAACAATGAGATGGGTAGCACAGACTACATTCCTACAGTACCAATTAATTATAGGGAGGATTAATTATTTTTTTAAATTCAATTTAAGGGTTGGAGGACTCTTGCAACCATTTTATGCCAATCTGCCAAGATTTCCCTTTTGTACTATCAGATGACCACAGTCAGGTAGCAGTTATCTGCATGCATCCAAGCACAGCTGAATATACTTTGAACTGAAGGACAGATACTCTTCTTTGAACATCAACCCAGATTGCAGAAGAGCATCTCATGCTGGACCAGTCTCCAGTCTGACTAGAGGCCCTGGAATGAGTACCAGATATCTACAGATGCCTAGTGTTTCCAGCCACATCGTAGCTTGGAAGCTGTGTTGCTATCTGCCCTGGCACACACTTAGCCAAAACCACCTCCTTTCAGATGAAGATCTGTTCTGCAGAAACCACAGTTATATTGTTGCTGTTGTAAATTATTGTGGTTTTGCCAGAAGAAGTTTCCTGGGCCACAGGAGGGTTTTTTAGATGCATGTTTTTCATGCTTGTTTCCTGATGCATAAGGAGCAGAGCAGAGAAAAAGGACATCCTAGCTCTAGTATGGAGCCTGTGTGTTTTAGAAAGTAGCAAGTCTGAGGAAGGATGAAAATCAGTGAGGTGAAAAATCTGAACATAATCTTCCAGGGAGATATTGTAGCTAATTGAGCTAACATAATCCACTACTGGCCAGTAGTGTCTAATAGCAAGATGACACTGAGGTTCCTATCCTCACAGGTATTTTGTAAGGTATTAGTGGCCATGTCTAGTCTGCTGCTATGGAATAAACTCAAGCATCAGCCCTCTGTCTACTGGTCAGCTGCCACTTCAGCTCACTTTCAGAACATCCCGACCCTTATTAAAACAAAACTCAACAAGAGGGATAACACTAAGCTGTGTGGGTGCAAGCAGTGTGAATGGGACCATGTGGCCTCAGGACTAGAGATCGGTCTCTAGCTTTTAGTGGGCAATACAGGCATAGACTGTGGGATCATTGCTAGGTTACTGACTCCAGCTCTGGTGTTTCTTTGTGCTTTGTAAAGGATATTACCAGCTTGAAAGGAGTTCAGAGAAGAAAAATCTGAAGTTTGGGATGGCAGCTTTTAGCAACAAGACTCAGAAGTTTGATTTATTTTGTTTATCAAAGAAAAGGTTGAGAGGTGGATTGATCTTGGTCTCTCTAAGGTATCTACATAATCAAAGGTTATCTGATAGCAGAGGGCTTTTAGTCTGTCACACAAAACCACAAATGCAGTGGATTGAAGTCAGTGCTAAACAGATTCAAACCATGAAGCAGACACAGTCTTGACAATAATGAATTACAAGAACAGCTTTGTCAAGGACATGGATAGTTCCCTGTCACTTAAATATTTAAATTCCAAACTTCTTTTGCATGATCTCATGAAGCTGATTCAGAAGTTATGAACTTGATGCAGATGTCTTGGAATGAAATTATTTATCCTGTATTATATGGAAGATCTTTCTAGACCAGGGTGTTCAAAGAAGGGTCCTGTGAACTATTTTTATGGTCAGGTAGAAACTCTATTGCCTCTTGTCAGTAGGTCTCTCTGTGTGGTGCCAGGACCTGTTTCCTGCTGCAAAACGTTTAGGGATTCACAGATGAAAACCAGTTGAAAATTGTCATGGTTTAAGCCCAGCTTGTAACTCAGTGTCACACAGCCACTCACTCACTCCCTCCCTTCCTCCCCCCGCTCCCAGAGGGATGGAGATTTGAATCAAAAGAATGTAACTCCCACGGGTTGAGATAAGAACAGTCCAGTAACTAAGGTATAATACCAACCACTGCTGCTACCACCAATAATAATAATGATAAGGGAAATAACAAGGGAAGAGA
Organism: Psilopsiagon aymara; assembly: GCA_024733675.1. NCBI lineage: Eukaryota > Metazoa > Chordata > Aves > Psittaciformes > Psittacidae > Psilopsiagon > Psilopsiagon aymara. The sequence goes on along the minus strand of JANRGW010006990.1, from coordinate 177 downwards.
ATACAACTGCTCGCTACCTGCCGACCAATGCCCAGCCCAGCCTGAGCAGTGATCCAACCCTTCTGGGTAACTGCCCCCAGTTTATATGCTGGGCATGATGTGCTGTGGTATGGAATACCTCTTTGGTCAGTCTGGGTCAGGTGTTCTGTCTCTGCTTCCTCCCGGCTTCCCCTCCTC